>ONZH01014618.1:0-115218 GCA_900303285.1 Rhinella marina
ATACCGGGGGTCCAGGAGTGCGAAGACCCAGTACAGTTTGTTCTCCACTATCCGGACAACACGTGTGTCCCGGGAAAAGCAGCCCAGCATGAAGTCAGCCATGTGTGCCAGACTCTGAATAGGCATGACGTCACTGCCCCCACCAGAAGGATCACTTGCCATTTCCTCCTCTTCCTCTTCCGCCTCCTCTCCGCCCCATCCGCGCTGAACCAATGGGACGCACACAGCCTGACTGCTACCCTCGCCGCCAGCATCCTCCTCCTCTTCCACAGCCACCTCCACGTCGTCCTCCTCCTCATCCTCCTCCTCCTCCTGCAACTGCCACCGAGAAGCAGACAAAAGTGTGGTCTGACTGTGTAGCTCCGTTGCGTCTCCTCCTACCCCCGTCTCCTCTGCGTGCAATGCGTTCTCCCTTATTGCGATGAGCGATTCTTTAAGGACGCATAGGAGCGGGATGGTTACGCTCACTATAGCGTCCTCGCTGCTGACCTTCTTGGTGGACTCCTCAAAGATACGCAGTACATCGCATATGTCTGCCATCCATGGCCACTCGTGGTTGGCAAACTGAGGGAGCTGAGTTGGAGGCACGCGTGGATTCATAATCTGGTACTCCATCAATGCTCTCTGCTGCTCACACACCCTGGCCAACATGGAATAGGTGGAATTCCAGCGAGTCGGCAGGTCGCACAACAGCCGATGTTCAGGCAAATGGAGGCGTTGCTGGAGTTTTTTTAAGCTAGCAGCAGCTACAGTTGACTTCCGAAAGTGAGCGCACAAGCGCCGCACTTTCACCAGTAGCTCTGCCAGGTTGGGGTAAGTCTTTAGAAATTTTTGGACTACCAGATTAAAAACGTGGGCCAGGCATGGTACGTGATTGAGTTCGGCAAGCTCCAGAGCCGCCACCAGGTTACGGCCGTTATCGCACACGACCATGCCTGGTCCTAGCTGCAGCGGCGACAGCCACATCTCCGTCTGCTGCAATATGGCGTCCCTCACCTCTGGGGCGCTGTGCTTCCTGTCGCCCAAGCTGATGAGCTTAAGCACCGCCTGCTGACGTCTCCCCGCGCCAGTGCTGCAACGCTTCCAGCTAGCGGCTGAGGGCGATGTTAAGGCAGAGGAGGAGGAGGAGGAGGAGAGGAGGGGGGTTTATCAGAACCCATGCTGGCAATCTTGGGCGGGGTGGTAGGTAGGCCGTCTCTGTTTGCGACCCCGTCCCCGCTTCCACAACATTCACCCAGTGTGCCGTCAAAGAGATGTATCGTCCCTGGCCGCAAGCGCTTGTCCACGAGTCGGTGGTCAAGTGGACCTTTGCGCTGACTGCGTACCTCAGGGCCCGCCTGATGTTACGCGACACGTGCTGGTGCAGGGCGGGGACGGCACTCCGGGAAAAGTAGTGGCGGCTGGGGACGGAATAGCGAGGTGCGGCAGCCGCCATCAGGTCGCGGAAGGCCTGCGTCTCCACAAGCCTAAACGGCAACATCTCCAGGGCCAGCAGTTTGGAGATGTGGCAGTTTAAGGCTTGGGCTTGGGGGTGACTCGAGGCGTACTTCCGCCTGCGGTCGAACGCCTGCGAGATGGACAGTTGATGGGACGAGGAGTGTGAAGGTGCAGGCGAAGATGCGGGGGAAGGGGAGGCTGAAGGAGAAGGCCCCAAAGTAGCCGAGGCAGAGGCAGATGTGGAGGTGTCCTGGCTGGAGGTCTGGACCGCAGTGGCAGCACACAACAAAGGGGAAGAGGCAGTGGCAGCAAGACCGGCGCAGGTTGTATTGCGTTTGCTCTCTCCCACTCAGCCCAGTGCTTGACTTCCAAGTGACGCCGCATGCCTGAGGTGGTCATATTGCTCTTCTCAGAGCCCCTACTCAGTTTTGAGTGGCAGAGTGTGCAAACCGCGCTCAGTTTGTCATCCGCACAAACATTAAAAAATCTCCACACCACAGAAGTACGAGGCCTCGATGGGGGAGCTTCGCGCGACTGCCTGCTGCCGGGAACAGCTTCGGCCCTGCTGGCTGTGGCCTCACTTCTCTGTCTGGACTGTCCTCTGCCTCTGGACCTCCCTGGACATCCCTCTGCCTGTGGACATCCCTCTGCCTGTGGACATCCTCTGCCTCTGGACCTCTGCCTCTGGACATCCCTCTGCCTCTTGCTGCCTTTTTCGGTGCTGCGCAGACCACCACCTCTCCACTGCTTTCCCCGCTGGACATCACCCCTGGCCAAGTGGGGTCGGTCATTTCGTCATCCACCACCTCCTCTTCCACTTCCTCACTCTGCTCCTCCTCCTGCCCACTGGACATTCCAACAGCCTCCCTTGATGGCAACTGCGTCTCATCATCATCATCGCTCATGATAACAGATGCTGGTTCAGGGTCCACATCAGCAGGAGATGGCGAATACTCAAGTGGTTGGGGCATCACTACAAACAAATTCCTCTGGTAGCTCCAGGGATTCTTCCGGCACATCTGAAAAAGGACCCGAAAAGAGCTCCTGGGAGGGGTCAAGGGTGGGATGACTCTGTTGGCCAGGTGTGGAGGAAGGAGGGTCAGAGTGAGACTGTGTGGATGACTGGCTGGTGGACAACTGTGTGGAAGCGCTATCGGCTATCCATTGCACCACCTGTTCACACTGCTCAGGCCTCAACAGCGGTGTAACCCGCCCCCTGCTTAACTGTCCCATAAAGGCAGGGATTCTGGATGAGCGGAATCCTGGCTGCCCCTCACCAGCACGCATTGTATCCCCACTGGCTTCAACAAGGCCCCCAACAGCATTTCCGCGCCCCCGTCCTCGTCCACGTCCTATTCCGCTAGCCCCCCTCCGCATTTTTTTTTTTTTGTTACAATATTTGGTATATATTAGGTATGTGAAAAATTTAGCAAGAGAACGCACAGTACAGTGGCCATTAAAAGGCCTAGATATTGTATATTTCAACACAGCCGTGTACTAACTGAACAGACGGTGGGTATTAACACCAGGTATATAATAATTTTGCAAGAGAACGCACAGTACAGTGGCCAATTAAAAAAGGCCTAGATATTGTATATTTCAAGGTACACAGCCGTGTAGTAACTGAACAGACGGTGGGTATTTAACACCAGGTATGTGAGATTAATTTTGCAAGAGAAACGCACAGTACAGTGGCCATTAAAAGGCCTAGATATTTGTATATTTTTCAAGGTACACAGCCGTGTAGTAACAGAACAGACGGTGTGTATTTAACACCAGGTATGTGAAGATAATTTAGGCAAGAGAACGCACAGTACAGTGCCAATTAAAAGGCCTAGATATTGTATATTTCAAGGTACACAGCCGTGTAGTAACTGAACAGACGGTGGGTATTTACACCAGGTATGTGAGATAATTTAACAAGAGAACGCACAGTACAGTGGCCTATTAAAAGGCCTAGATATTGTATATTTCAAGGTACACAGCCGTGTAGTAACTGAACAGACGGTGGGTATTTACACCAGGTATGTGAAATAATTTTGCAAGAGAAACGCACAGTACAGTTGCCTATTTAAAAGGCCTAGATATTGTATATTTCAAGGTACACAGCCGTGTAGTAACTGAACAGACGGTGGGTATTAACACCAGGTATGTGAGAATAATTTAGCAAGAGAACGCACAGTACAGTGCCTATTAAAAGGCCTAGATATTGTATATTTCAAGGTACACAGCCGTGTAGTAACAGAACAGACGGTGGGTATTTACACCAGGTATGTGAGAATTAATTTAACAAGAGAACGCACAGTACAGTGGCCTATTAAATGGCCTAGATATTGTATATTTCAAGGTACACAGCCGTGTGTAGTAACTGAACAGACGGTGGGTATTTACACCAGGTATGTGAGATAATTTAGCAAGAGAACGCACAGTACAGTTGCCTAATTAAAAGGCCTATATATTGTATATTTCAAGGTACACAGCCGTGTAGTAACTGAACAGACGGTGGGTATTTACACCAGGTATGTGAGATAATTTAGCAAGAGAACGCACAGTACAGTGGCCAATTAAAAGGCCTAGATATTGTATATTTCAAGGTACACAGCCGTGTAGTAACAGAACAGACGGTGGGTATTTACACCAGGTATGTGAGAATAATTTAACAAGAGAACGCACAGTACAGTGGCCTATTAAATGGCCTAGATATTGTATATTTCAAGGTACACAGCCGTGTAGTAACTGAACAGACGGTGGGTATTTACACCAGGTATGTGAGATAATTTAACAAGAGAACGCACAGTACAGTGGCCTATTAAAATGGCCTAGATATTGTATATTTCAAGGTACACAGCCGTGTAGTAACTGAACAGACGGTGGGTATTTACACCAGGTATGTGAGATAATTTAGCAAGAGAACGCACAGTACAGTGGCCTATTAAAAATGCCTAGATATTGTATATTTCAAGGTACACAGCCGTGTAGTAACTGAACAGACGGTGGGTATTTACACCAGGTATGTGAGATAATTTAGCAAGAGAACGCACAGTACAGTGGCCTATTAAAATGCCTAGATATTGTATATTTCAAGGTACACAGCCGTGTAGTAACAGAACAGACGGTGGGTATTTACACCAGGTATGTGAGATAATTTACAAGAGAACGCACAGTACAGTGGCCTATTAAAATGCCTAGATATTGTATATTTCAAGGTACACAGCCGTGTAGTAACTGAACAGACGGTGGGTATTACACCAGGTATGTGAGATAATTTAGCAAGAGAACGCACAGTACAGTGGCCTATTAAAATGGCCTAGATATTGTATATTTCAAGGTACACAGCCGTGTAGTAACTGAACAGACGGTGGGTATTTACACCAGGTATGTGAGATAATTTAGCAAGAGAACGCACAGTACAGTGGCCTATTAAAATGCCTAGATATTGTATATTTCAAGGTACAACAGCCGTGTAGTAACTGAACAGACGGTGGGTATTTACACCAGGTATGTGAGATAATTTAACAAGAGAACGCACAGTACAGTGGCCTATTAAATGGCCTAGATATTGTATATTTCAAGGTACACAGCCGTGTAGTAACTGAACAGACGGTGGGTATTTACACCAGGTATGTGCAGATAATTTAGCAAGAGAACGCACAGTACAGTGGCCTATTAAAATGCCTAGATATTGTATATTTCAAGGTACACAGCCGTGTAGTAACTGAACAGACGGTGGGTATTTACACCAGGTATGTGAGATAATTTAGCAAGAGAACGCACAGTACAGTGGCCTATTAAAATGCCTAGATATTGTATATTTCAAGGTACACAGCCGTGTAGTAACAGAACAGACGGTGGGTATTTACACCAGGTATGTGAGATAATTTAACAGAGAACGCACAGTATCAGTGGCCTATTAAATGGCCTAGATATTGTATATTTCAAGGTACACAAGCCGTGTAGTAACTGAACAGACGGTGGGTATTTACACCAGGTATGTGAGATAATTTAGCAAGAGAACGCACAGTACAGTGGCCTATTAAATGGCCTAGATATTGTATATTTCAAGGTACACAGCCGTGTAGTAACTGAACAGACGGTGGGTATTTACACCAGGTATGTGAGATAATTTTAGCAAGAGAACGCACAGTACAGTGGCCTATTAAAATGCCTAGAATATTGTATATTTCAAGGTACACAGCCGTGTAGTAACAGAACAGACGGTGGGTATTTACACCAGGTATGTGAGATAATTTAACAGAGAACGCCACAGTACAGTGGCCTATTAAATGGCCTAGATATTGTATATTTCAAGGTACACAGCCGTGTAGTAACTGAACAGACGGTGGGTATTTACACCAGGTATGTGAGATAATTTAGCAAGAGAACGGCACAGTACAGTGGCCTATTAAAATGCCTAGATATTGTATATTTCAAGGTACACAGCCCGTGTAGTAACAGAACAGACGGTGGGTATTTACACCAGGTATGTGAGATAATTTAGCAAGAGAACGCACAGTACAGTGGCCTATTAAATGGCCTAGATATTGTATATTTCAAGGTACACAGCCGTGTAGTAACAGAACAGACGGTGGGTATTTACACCAGGTATGTGAGATAATTTAGCAAGAGAACGCACAGTACAGTGGCCTATTAAAATGCCTAGATATTGTATATTTCAAGGTACACAGCCGTGTAGTAACAGAACAGACGGTGGGTATTTACACCAGGTATGTGAGATAATTTAACAAGAGAACGCACAGTACAGTGGCCTATTAAATGGCCTAGATATTGTATATTTCAAGGTACACAGCCGTTGTAGTAACTGAACAGACGGTGGGTATTTACACCAGGTATGTGAGATAATTTAGCAAGAGAACGCACAGTACAGTGGCCTATTAAATGGCCTAGATATTGTATATTTCAAGGTACACAGCCGTGTTAGTAACAGAACAGACGGTGGTATTTACACCAGGTATGTGAGATAATTTAGCAAGAGAACGCACAGTACAGTGGCCTATTAAAAATGCCTAGATATTGTATATTTCAAGGTACACAGCCGTGTAGTAACTGAACAGACGGTGGGTATTTACACCAGGTATGTGAGATAATTTAGCAAGAGAACGCACAGTACAGTGGCCTATTAAAATGCCTAGATATTGTATATTTCAAGGTACACAGGCCGTGTAGTAACTGAACAGACGGTGGGGTATTTACACCAGGTATGTGAAATAATTTAACAAGAGAACGCACAGTACAGTGGCCTATTAAATGGCCTAGATATTGTATATTTCAAGGTACACAGCCGTTTACTAACTTAACAGACGGTGGGTATTTACACCTGGTATACAAAAAAGGGTATTGCAGGCACACAGAACCCAGAACACTAGAGCCAAATAAACTGTATTTAAAAAAATAAAATAAAATTCACAGCCGTATACTGCCAGATCAGATGGTGCATATACACACAAGTTATATAACAGGGTTTTTCAGCCAAAAAGAATGCTGAACAGTAGTACCAAATATAGTTTGGTATGTAGCAGAGCACCTAATACACCACTAATGCCTCTCTCTGTCCCTACTCCAGCAGCTATCCCTGAATACGGCAGCCGTTCTCTGTAAAGTGTATCTTGTAGTAAAGCTATCACTGTAGTGCACTATAGTAGCCCTGATAAGGGCTTTTAATCACGCTCCTGCCTGTCCAACTGCTAAAACCTGTCTGTCCCTTCTCCAGCCTCTGTCCCTGACTAAGTTCACGCAGCATATGCGTACGAGCAGGAAGAGCTGAGTTTTTAATATTCGAGGTCACATGGTTTTTCCAGCCAATCCATGTAGACGCTGTTTTCGCGCTGCCAGCGTGCTCAGCGTGCCTGTCATACCCCCCCTGCATGTTGATTGGTGGAAAAAGAGCGCCAGGGAAGGTGGGAGGGGAAACGAATTCTAAGTGCGCCATCGCCGTTATACTCGATTGAAATCGAGTATGCCGAATAGCGTAGTATTCGATCGAATACCGGCTCGATCGAACACTACTCGCTCATCTCTAGTCACAGCAGCTTGCTTGATTTAAACACATTTGTGATGTCACAGCTACCCACCAGAATTAAACGTGTGATATCACAGTAGCTTCCCTAGGGGTTAAATCAAAAACAGAGGGCCCCCTGTGTACAGGGCTCTTTAATTTCCAACTGCTTATTGGATGAAAGCATGGTGACTACCAAAGTCCTCCTCATTCATGGTTCTCCAGAAAGTTCCTCACTAATCCATCAGTATTTGTTACATACAGATAGAAATGTGACCTAGCAGAGATAATGGACCTCTTGCTTCCTTACCGACAATCAGCTTCTCCTCGGAGCGTGTAAATGCACCTTTATATTTTGGGTCTCTTTTCCTCCAGAGCCACTGTGCAGATGTACATAGGGTCAAGGGTGGACTGGGAACTTAAAGTGGCCCTGGAAAAAATGCTAAAAGTAGCTCTGATTTGTAATTGGGTCCAAACTGATGGAAGGCAGGACCAGCAATACCATATTGTTGCACATTATACCACCCCAACAGAGCCAAATACCACAGTCCATCACATAATACTGCCAGCAGCAAAAAAAATACATCCCCAAAAACGTCTGCTGACTGGCCATGAGGAGGGCCCAGGTGGCTCCCTGGGCATCGGCCCACCGGTAAATTTCCCTGTAAGATCTATGGCCAATCCGCCACTGCATAGGGTACTGATCCTGTGATTAGCACCAAGGAAGGTAGCAGGCAAAATTAAGTTCATGGTACTGTGCAGGCAGCATGGTGAATCTCCAGGCTCCATGATCTCAGCAGTCTCCAGGACATTTATGGTTACTTAGCCCTTAGAATTAGCCCTTTCCTTACAATATCTGCTCTTCATTCTTCTATTTGCGACATCAGATCTGTGGTATCCAGGTCAGAGCGCTGGTGGTGAAGTCTACATGGTATCTGGAGATGATATTCTTCATTGAAGCAGTCTGAGGTTAAGTGAAGTTCAAGAGATTGCAGAAACACTCCTGCACTGTTTCCTCTAAAGCCACAAAATATCACCGGTAACTCATGAATCAGGATGACTGTGATGATAACACAAAGAACGACTCAAGACCAAAACCCCGAAGTTCACGAACACAGGACAAAACAATTCATTCTGTCGGCAGAGCTCAGTGATACATTTCAGTATTGCATTTCCAGCTTTGACCTGGAGAAGTCCACAGCTTTGCGCTCAAAGAATAAATGATGGACTATTAGAGCAATTTTCAATAAACCAGTCATTTTTTAGAAATTTTAGAAAAAAAAAGAAAGAATCCATTTAAAAAAATATCCTTCTATATGGAAGCTTTCTGCTTTGGTTCTATGTAGCTGCAAGTAGTATGTGTATATAAACCATAGCTATGGGGCACACGGATGAGGGGCCAAACCCTGCACAGATTTTAAAATTAGTGATTGGTCAAACCTAAGATAAATCTGATCAAACCAGACAAATCAAGGCGGTATCTGTCCCATATCTGCAGGGTGTTAGGGGGTCTGTAATGGTTCAAAAACCTCAGTGGTGGACATGGACAATAGAGGGCCCATGTACAAGAAAAGCATGTTGGCCAATGACACTTTAACATATATTTGACAAGAGTGTGGGGCTTAACATCATTCTTCTTACTCCTTACTATGACTCTCTGGTCAAGCCTTCATCTGATGGATCAGAATTAGAGCAATTTTCGAGTAGTAGCGTACGCATTTTATAATCTGTACGCTAATGCATACGCATCTTATAATCTGTACACTAATGCGTACGCATCTTATAAATTTGTATGCTAATGCGTACAAATTACAAGATGCATACGCATTAGCGTACAGATTAGAAGATCCGTACGCTACTACTCGAAAATTGCTCCCGAGTACGCTCGGCCGAGCATGCTCGCTCATCTCTAATCAGAATACATCATTAATGTTAATTATTTTTATTGTGGTATGGACTGCCCTTGTCTAAAAGGTCCTTGTGCGGCTTCAGAGGAAGCACCAATGGTATGCCGCTCCTTACTCCAGAAAACCCCCATAGAGCTGCCAATCTCAGAAGGAAGAGGGTAATGCCTTTGTGGATTTTACTGTGTAACATCCCTCCTCCTTAAAGGAATATTCCAGTTTCAGCATTTTTCTGTCAAGCATCTGACATCAAAACTGATGCCATGCTGCATGCCATGAACTATTCCAGAGAAAACAATGGGATGAGATCTGGCATTACTTTCCTTCCAGCATTTCTGTACTTTACTGGTGGGAAACTGCAATGCGTGGATGGGAATTACTCTGCTGTAAGAAAAAGCAAAAACATTAAGAAGTTGAAATATAATGTAACTTGTATCTATTTTAAATAAGATAGACAAAGTATAAACTGCTAGTGGCGCTCGGTCAATAATCACACAACAAGGTGGTGCTCCCTTTATTTTGGTTTCTGCAGCAGGGTGTATGATGAGGCAGGGTCACAGGAGGGGGCCCAGTCTTAGTTGGGATCATCTCCTCTTCTACTGGGGGTGAAAACTTGGTCAGGACTCTACCCTCTAAAGGAACAACTGTTAGCAAATGAAGCAGTGGAAAAATGGCCCAAGGGTCATTGAAAGGGGTTTAGGCAGAATCCCTTCTGTCCTGTGTGGGGGGCCTGGTCTGATCCTTGCTATGGGGCCAGAGGCGTAGCTAGAGGTTCAGCACAGGGGGGGCGAAACATACTTGAGTGGGCCCCCCACTTATTGGCTTCCCAAACGCACGTTTCCAACTTCACAGGCACATACTACTAGTTGTGGTTATAATATTGTATTAGAAAGATGACTATATAAACTGCAAGATCGTCTATGCTGCTAAGTACAGTACAATAGACTTTCTACATACCCTAGTCTAAATACTCTACCACATAATGCAGTAAAATATAGGATTAATAGGAGTAAAAAACAAGGGGACTCCTATGTTAAAGGAAACGTGTCCCCAGTTTTTACATCACTCCCCTGCCCCATCAGACCTCAGATCAGCAGAATGTGCCCCCATCAGACCTCAGATCAGCGTATTGTGCCCCCATCAGACCTCAAATCAGCGTATTGTGCCCCCATCAGACCTCAGATTAGCATATTTAGCCCCATCAGACCTCAGATCAGCCTACTGTGTCCCCATCAGACCTCAGATCAGCGTATTGTGCCCCATCAGACCTCACATCAGCCTACTGTTCCCCATCAGACCTCAGATTAGCGTATTGTGCCCCATCAGACCTCACATCAGCCTACTGTGCCCCCATCAGACCTCAGATTAGCATACTGTGCCCCCATCAGACCTCACATCAGCCTACTGTGTCCCCATCAGACCTCAGATCAGCGTATTGTTCCCCATCAGACCTCACATCAGCCTACTGTGCCCCCATCAGACCTCAGATTAGCGTATTGTGCCCCATCAGACCTCACATCAGCCTACTGTGCCCCCATCAGACCTCAGATTAGCGTATTGTGCCCCATCAGACCTCAGATCAGCCTACTGTGCCCCCATCAGACCTCACATCAGCCTACTGTGCCCCCATCAGACCTCAGATCAGCGTATTGTGCCCCCATCATACCTTAGATCAGCTTACTGTGCCCCCATGAGACCTCAGATCAGAGTACTGTGCCCTCCCATCAGACCTCAGATCAGCGTACTGTGCCCCCATCAGACCTCAGATCAGCGTATTGTGCCCCCATCAGACCTCAGATCAGCGTACTGTGCCCCCCATCAGACCTCAGATCAGCGTATTGTGCCCCCATCAGACCTCAGATCAGCATATTGTGCCCCATCAAACCTCAGATCTGGCATTATTGTGCCCCCATCAGACCTCAGATCAGCGTATTGTGCCCCCATCAAACCTCAGATCAGCCTATTGTGCCCCATCAAACCTCAGATTCAGCCTATTGTGCCCCCCACAGACCTCAGATTCAGCGTATTGTGCCCCCATCAGACCTCAGATCAGCTTAATGTGCCCCCATCAGACCTCAGATCAGCGTATTGTGCCCCATCAAACCTCAGATTCATTGTCCCCATCCTATCATTGTGCCCCCATCAGACCTGCAGATCAGCATAATTGTTGCCCCCATCAGACCTCAGATCAGCCTATTGTGCCCCATCAAACCTCAGATCAGCCTATTGTGCCCCATCAGACCTCAGATCAGCGTATTGTGCCCCCATCAGACCTCAGATCAGCTTAATGTGCCCTCATCAGACCTCAGATCAGCGTATTGTGCCCCATCAAACCTCAGATCTGCATATTGTGCCCCCATCAGACCTCAGATCAGCGTATTGTGCCCCCATCAGACCTCAGATCAGCCTATTGTGCCCCATCAAACCTCAGATCAGCCTATTGTGCCCCCATCAGACCTCAGATCAGCGTATTGTGCCCCCATCAGACCTCAGATCAGCGTATTGTGCCCCATCAAACCCTCAGATCTGCATATTGTCCCCATCAGACCTCAGATCATCGTATTGTGCCCCCATCAGACCTCAGATCAGCTTAATGTGGCCCTCATCAGACCTCAGATCAGCGTATTGTGCCCCATCAAACCTCAGATCTGCATATTGTGCCCCCATCAGACCTCAGATCAGCGTATTGTGCCCCCCATCAGACCTCAGATCAGCCACCCAGCCACATAAGATAAAAATAAAAAACCTTTCTTACCTGTTCTGCACTGCGGCTGCCCTCCGGTCCGCGCTCCGCTCTCTTCCCTGGCCCGCGCACACTATGACCTGACGCTGCGTGCAGCGTCAGGTCATAGTGCGCGCCGCCAGGGAAGAGAGCAGAGCGCGGACCAGAGGGCAGCCGCAGCGCAGAACAAGTAAGTAAGATTTTTTATTTTTATGGGCCCCATTGAGTCACTGGGCCCGGAGCCGTCGCCTCCCCCGGTAGCTACGCCACTGTATGGGGCCCTTAGTTCTCTATGTACGCCACTGGTCATGGTCTTATAGATGTTGGAGATCATTCTGTGATGCCATTCCTAACTTTTTCAACTTGGACCTGTAGTTCAGACTAGGTGGTTGTTGGCTGCTGTGTATGGGAGATCCATTTCCCCATCCAGTCCCAGACATTCTCGATGGGGGAGAGATCTGGTGATGGAGCTTGGCAGGGGAGCGGCTGGAGACCCTGAAGAGCACGTTGTGCAGTGAGGGCAGTGTGTGGCAATGTTAGTTGTATGTTTTGAAACACCATCTCTCCTAAATCAGTCAAAAAAGTCAGTAGGACTGGTTCTATGATGTCCTAGACATACCAAAGGCTGGTCAGTGTTCCCTCCACTATTGTCCGACAGGAAAGGCCAAAGAAGCTAATAGAGTTCCACATCATGACACCTAATGTTAGTCCTGTGTGTCTCTATGCTATGCAGATTGGCAGTAGGAGCTCTCCAGCTCTCCTGCGAACTTTGATAGGTATTAGATGGATAGATAGATAGATAGATAGATAGATAGATAGATAGATAGATAGATAGATAGATATGTTTTTATCTTTTACAATTCTAGTGCATTGCTCTGAAAGTGCTGTTCATGATGGTTTACTTTCCATGTCTTCAAGATCAGTGGAATAGAATGGAGTCTATTAAATTACAAATCTCCCATCTTAAAATAAGTGTTAATGTGAGAGGTCAGTAATTATACAGAACACAGACACCATTTCCGACCCATCCAGTAGACATGACGTCTAAGAGATGCCAAGGTTCACTTTCAGTCTAGAGACTATTGCAAAAGCAACTTTAAACTAAATGTATGTCTAATTATGATGAAAGCCTTTACAATCTGTTGTAATGGAATAAAAGGCATGTGCACGTTACAGATGTAGCAGGGCTCAGTTTCCCATATATCAGTGTAGTTTACCAGTGGGTTTCCATAAGTTACTTCATGCACCCCTACTTACTAAGGTGGTAGTAGTAACACGTGGTCCTGTCAACAAAAGTGGAGAGGGTGCGGCAGTTGCAGAGCGAGCAGAGCCTCTAGGTTTAACGGCAACGCCCTCATTTGCAAGCTCATTTGCATATATCAAAGCATCATTTTTCTCAGCAATGCGGGCACATATGAACATGGGACCAACACAAATTACTTCAGCTGCAAAGCGCACATGTAACAGGTCAGCCAGTGTCATAGGTACAAATCTGATGACAGATGCCCTTTAAACAATAGGTCATTTTCTGATGATTCATTTCCTTTAAATCCCAACTACTCCAGTTGTCACCAATCCAATGACTGCAATTTTTCTGTCCTGCAGTGAAGACATTACATATATGCACATAACCACTGCAGCCAATCACTGGCGCCAGTGATCTTGTGTCTTACAAATTGTCCTTCCTTACCTCTCCTGTTGGCTCCACATATCCCAAGATCAAGTCATAAAGATGATCAGCTTTGAAAAAACAAACATAATTTTGTAATATTCTGCCACAAGCTGTTTATGTTATATGTGTATGACTTGGTTGCACGTAACTATCATGACACTGTCTTAGCGAGTAGAGGGAAGCAGTTCAGTGCTGGATCTTTTGCCACTATGGGTTCAGCTGCAATCCCATGTCCTCAAACATACATCACTGTGTTCTGGGTCCACCATCATTATAGCAACATAGCTATTGTCATACCTATTGTCTGCCACTTACATTGCTGTTCTAACACCTCTTGCAAGATAGTTAAACCACACAGTTAATAGCTTCTACCATGCAAATGCAATCCACTTCATACCTATGAAAAGTCCTGGATCTCATGATCAGATTACGCTGAAGCAGGAGTCACCAGTATTTAATGCCAGAGATTCATTGTACAAGTCATTCTACGAAAAACATCTACGAGAGAAAATACCACTCCAATTGCTCTGAATTATTACTACTGATCTACCATGGTGACCTTGATGAATGAGAACTTTCACAGACAACATTGCTAGAGGTCCTTGAGGGGCATGTGTCTTAGGTGCTGTGTGCCAAGGGAAATGCCAACAACAGTAATCCACTCACTTTTGTGAACGGTAGCATGCATCATATAGAGGTACACATTATTGGGGGGATACGGCACACTATATTCATTTAAAGAGGTTTTACAGAATTAGAACATTATGACCGTTTTGATCCAGAAACAGCTCCACACTTATCTATAGGTTGTATCTGGTATTGCAGCTCAGCTCCAGTGAAGTGAAATGGAGTTGTCCTTCAATACAACACCCAGCCTGTACAGATCTAGTAGTCCTTTTTTTTCCTTTTTTAAGGAAGCCGCCATGTTTTTGTATTCTTGGAAACCCCTTTAACTGAATAGGTTTAAAACTCTGAAGGTCTCTTCAATGTTCAGAGAAGAAATTAGAAGTCAGGACATTTATGTCATAACTAGACAAGTCATTACTAATTACACTACCTTGATTCAATTAAAAATTAATTACAGCACTTCTCAGTACTTCACCAAAGAAGGTGGTCACAAACATTAATGAATTATTCATACCTTCCATTCCATGCTCCTTCTATAATTAGGCTTTATTTTATATGATCTTGAAAATGCATACTGCTAAGGATAAGAATTTATATAGTGTATGGTTTGTCTGAAGCAGCCGAGATAAGATGGTCATTTGGTATAATAGTACATTAAAGAGGTTGGCCACCCTTTAGGGGGATTTCCAGGCCAGACCTTCAAAAGGGAGGCATACTTACCTTCTCCCCACCACTGGGTCCCAGGTCCTTTGCTCCCCAGCCTCAACTGCCTCGCTTTGGTCCCTTGTTCTCAACATCTGCTTTGATGCCGCTGCAACCAATCACTGGAGATAGCGGTGTCCTGACACAAAGGGAGCGAGCAGGTCACCGCTGTTGCCAGTGATTGGCTGTAGTGGTTTCAAAGCAAAGGTTGGAAGCAGGGACCCAAACAAGGCAGTCAAGGATAGGGAGCAAAGGAACCAGAACCAGTGACGGGGATCAGGTCAGTATGCTTTCCTTTTGCAGGCCTGCCCAGGAGTGAGGTTTACCCACCCCTTCCAAAAGGAGGACAACTCCTTTAAGGTGCAAATCAAGCAATAAGCAATAAAGTGGTATCAATGCAACCCAAACAGCTTTCCTAGAAAGTTCAGCTCCTGCTACATTTGCACAAATATTGTGGAGCTGAATTTGTCATTTGACCACCTCTAGTTGCATCGTACTTTTAGCCTGTCTATTTACATTAGATATATATAGTGTATCAGCTTAACCCATCAATTTTGGTGGTTCAGCCAACTATCTGATATACAGTATATATTGACCTCCTGACTTTTATCTGATGACTGATGTCGGGGTAGATAATGTTTCAGGCACATTGGATTCCATTTCCCTATCCTTTTATTAGAACGGAGATAAGCTGCTGGTGGTGGTGGCCTTTTTCCCCTTTCATTACAAGCTGAGTACACATTTGTATGACAAGATGGAGACAGCTATCTAATGTCTATGGCCCACTTGAGATAATATAGTCAGGTCCAGATCATTACATGCACAAACGTGATCATTGCTCCAAGGCTTCTATCACTATGGACCTCCACCACCCCAATCACATTATGATGAAAACACATCATGGAACTTCCTGTGATATCATATAGCTTTATTAATTAAGAAATGCAAAGCATTTCTATTTTGCTACTCTCACTCCATGGCACTATTATGTAAGACCTACAGACATGTCCTTCCTTACCTTTCTTCTTGGCTCAACATAGTCCAAGATGTCCGAAGTGGTAATAAGTCAAAGAAACTGGACTTTTTTCCTGAAAATGTATCACTAGTCATTTGACTGGCTTTCTCAATGGAAATAACTTGTACAAAGAATCTCTGCCATTAAATACTGCCAGAAATCCGTTGTATAAGTTAATCTAATTGATAAAGCCAGTCACATGACTAGTGAAATGTCTTCAGAAAAAAAATAGTCCCGTTGCTCTGACTTCTTACTTCTGATATACCATGACCTGGAGGAATGAGAACCTTCACAGACAAATTCCAAGAATTATGACAAGAGATGAAAAAGAAGTCTCCTGTTGCCCTAAAACCCTACATGCCTCTTTATTAGCTGGATTCTCCTTTAAGCCTTTCCACAGCAGCCATAAATGTCCCCATAATTATACTTTTGTGATATTGTGTCACGGGATGGCTAAGCTACCTATATACATCTCAGTCCAGCCAGAAAGTGGTTGTGTTTTGAGTTGAGCCTGTTAAAGAGTTTGGCATGAGTGGGCATTGTGTGGTATCTTGTGTGTTATCTGCCACTGTATGGTGGAATTATTTAGACTTCCTATGTCCCTCCTATACAGACTATATTGACATCTTCAGCTCTGCTAGATGTGCACATTTCACTAAAGTGGAGCAGCATTTTACAATGTAAGAAAACTTTAGTATTTCTGGCACTTTTGCTTTCAAACGTAAAAAAAAAAATGAAAAAGTAATTAGATCCTTTAAAAGAGATGATTTCACCTCATTTGTCTAGACTTTATGCTGAAGGCACTGTGAAAAAAAAATGATGTGACATTACGGCATGAGAGTCGTTTACAATTTTTAAAGGGGATAGAGGGTTTGTCAGCATACATTTCGAAATGGAAATAGGTGGAATGGTAATAGCAGATCTCATCAGCAGATGCCGTATGTTGGACTCGTCCCCGTTAACCAAGCCCAAATTATCTTAATGAGAAACATATAACTTATTTACAAGAGAGGTCAATTTCCTTTTAAATAGTCAGCTGAGCATATGGACAGTTTATTGTTCTCAGAGAGCATGTTTTCTAGGCAGGCTCGGATTTAACATGTCACCGGCCTAACATGATAGGAAAAACACAGTTCACACTCACGCTGGGGCTAAGTTCAGCATCCGAGGATTGTACAGGAAAGTTTTGTAGAATACATACAGCTTGGAGTTACAATAGTGCAACATACTTGAGTCAGTGAAGGTTCTCATTGATCCAGGTCAAAGAGGAGTGCAACTTATGTTGGTGGAGGAATGCAATATCTATTGCCTGCCGCCTACAATGCTGTTCTAACACCTCCCCCAGGGGAGTTCATTCACACCTAATAGCTTCAATCATGCAACTGCAATCAATATCTTACCTGCATGGCTGAAGCACCAGTCACCAGTATTTAATGCTGGAGATTTCTTGTACAAGCCATTCTAATTGAGAAAGCCAGTCGGATGACTAGAAAAATGTCTAAAGGGGAAGCTGGAGATTTCTCATACAAGCCATTCTAATTAAGATAGCCAGCTGGATGACTAGAAAAACATCTACAAGGGGGAAAAAATACAACCAATCTAACTGCTCTGACTTTTTACCAGTGATGTAACATTCAGTGGTCATAGAGGAGTGCAACATCTGTTGGTGGAGGAGTGCAAAATCTATTGTCTGCCCCTTTCAATGCTGTTCTAACACCTCTCCCGTGGCAGTTCATTCACACCTAATAACTTCAATCATGCTAATGCAATGAATATCTTACCTCCTTTCCTGAAACACCAGTCACCAGTATTTAATGCTGGAGATTTCCTCTACAAGACATTCTAATTGAGAAAGCCAATCAGATGACTAGAAAAATGTCTACAAAGATACAACCAATCCAGTTGCTCTGATTTTTTACCACTGATGTAACCTTCAATGGTCATAGAGGAGTGTAACATCTGTTGGTGGAGGAGTGCAAAATCTATTGTCTGCCCCTTACAATGCTGTTCTAACACCTCTCCTGCGGCAGTTCATTCACACCTAATAGCTTAAATCATGCAAATACAATCTATATCTTATCTCCATGGCTGAAGCACCAGTCACCAGTATTTAATGCTGGAGATTTCTTGTACTATCCATTCTAATTGAGAAAGCCAGTTAGATGATTAGAAAAACATCTACAAAGATACAACTAATCCAGTTGCTCTGACTTTTTACCATTGATGTGACATACATGTCAACATAAAAAACCCAAATGACAGGACATTGGCAAGTTCCTATTTCCAATGTGAACAACCCTAAAATGTCAAAAATGCCTTTTTTACTGCAGATTTATATAACCAAAATATCATGGCACCACTAGCCATTGGATAAGTGCTGACTTTTAGATAGTGGACAGGTCCTGGTGGTCGAGTGTGCACGCTCCAAGATCATTTAAGATATTAGCTTCCATTTGTTCAGTGCTATGGGAAACCATATGGGTGCAGTATATGGGACCCCATGTCTTGTAAGCCTGCATATACTTCTCAAATAGTAATACTAATGGTTTTGTAATTTGTGTCCCACCTCTGCCTTGTATAATGTGCACTTTGCCAATAGTTCAGTGTTATTCCAGAGACAATCTGCTGCTGGCACGTGCACATAAGCACATTGCGTTCTGTGGATTCTCTAAGGACACCGGAGCACCACAAACACAAAATGCTATGTGAGCAGAGCCATACTGATTTTTTATATATTATAACATACTCCTTAATTAACACGAGAGCCAAGAGAGTGTTATACTCACTTTACGTAATGTAACAAAATAGACTATTATAAAAGATAATATTTACAGTGTATTAATCTAACAGGGGTGAAACACGGGGGAATCACATTTTAGGAAAAATCCATAAAACCCACTTCAGAAAAAAAAGAACTAAAATAAAGTAAAACATACACAAGTTGTAATAGGAAGAAATGATAGAATGATTGATAGCTACTGTAATTGAATTATGCATTGGAAATAAAATTGGGACAGTAATAATCTATAGTATATATACAGTACAGACCAAAAGTTTGGAAACACCTTCTCATTCAAAGCTACCTTTTGCTTTGATTACTGCTTTGCACACTCTTGGCATTCTCTTGATGAGCTTCAAGAGGTACTCACCTGAAATGGTATTCCAACAGTCTTGAAGGAGTTCCCAGAGATGCTTATCACTTGTTGGCCCTTATGCCTTCACTCTGCGGTCCAGCTCACCCTAAACCATCTCGATTGGGTTCAGGTCTGGTGAATGTGGAGGCCAGGTCATTTGGCCTGGCCTCCACATTCACCAGACCTGAACCCAATCGAGATGGTGAATGTGGAGGCCAGGTCATTTGGCGTAGCACCCCATCACTCTCCTTCTTGGTCAAATAGCCCTTACACAGCCTGGAGGTGTGTTTGGGGTCATTGTCCTGTTGATAAATAAATGATGGTCCAACTAAACGCTAACTGGATGGAATAGCATGCCGCTGCAAGATGCTGTGGTAGCCATGCTGGTTCAGTATGCCTTCAATTTTGAATAAATCCCCAACAGTGTCATCAGCAAAGCACCCCCACACCATCATACCTCCTCCGCCATGATTCACGGTGGGAACCAGGCATGTAGAGTCCATCTGTTCACCTTTTCTGCGTCGCACAAAGAAAAGGTGGTTGGAACCAAAGATTTCAAATTTGGACTCGCCAGACCAAAGCACAGATTTCCACTGGTCTAATGTCCATTCTTTGTGTTCTTTAGCCCAAACAAGTCTCCTCTGCTTGTTGCCTGTCCTTAGAAGTGGTTTCCTAACAGCTATTTTACCATGAAGGCCTGCTGCACACAGTCTCCTCTTAACAGTTGTTGTAGAGATGTGTCTGCTGCTAGAACTCTGTGTGGCATTGACCTGGTCTTTAATCTGAGCTGCTGTTAACCTGCGATTTCTGAGGCTGGTGACTCGGATGAACTTATCCTCCGCAGCAGAGGTGACTCTTGGCCTTCCTTTCCTGGGCGGTCCTCATGTGAGCCAGTTTCTTTGTAGCGCTTGATGGTTTTTGCGACTGCACTTGGGGACACTTTCAAAGTTTTCCCAATTTTTCGGACTGACTGACCTTCATTTCTTAAAGTAATGATGGCCACTCGTTTTTCTTTACTTAGCTGCTTTTTTCTTGCCATAATACAAATTCTAACAGTCTATTCAGTAAGACTATCAGCTGTGTATCCACCTGACTTCTGCCCAACAAAACTCATGGTCCCAACCCCATTTATAAGGCAAGAAATCCCACTTATTAAACCTGACAGGGCACACCTATAACGTGAATACCATTTCAGGTGACTACCTCTTGAAGCTCATCAAGAGAATGCCAAGAGTGTGCAAAGCAGTAATCAAAGCAAAAGGTGGCTACTTTGAAGAACCTAGAATATAAGACATATTTTCAGTTGTTTCACACTTTTTTGTTAAGTCTATAATTCCACATGTGTTAATTCATAGTTTTGATGCCTTCAGTGTGAATCTACAATTTCCATAGTCATGAAAATACAGAAAACTCTTTGAATGAGAAGGTGTGTCCAAACTTTTGGTCTGTACTGTATATATATATATATATATACTGGAAGGTTTATAATTAAAGGAATTGCCCATGATTAAAGGGCTAGCTTGTAGTCCAAAAACTCCACCACTCTTGTCCATGGGCTATGATTGGCACTGTAGTTCTGATCATTTAACTGAATGCAATACCAGTCATAGTCTATGAACATGAGTGATGCTGATTCTGTATATAAAGCAGACCCCTTTTTTAGTTATGGACAACCACTTTAATTATGGACAACCACTTTAATTAATATAAATAAACAGTGGCAGATCAGTAGACTGATCAGCTTCTGAGAGCAGATTATTTTTGTGACAAGTAATTTTAAACAGGATGGAAAGGAATCAATATAAAAAAAATAACAGGATGGAAGAACAAAGAAAACATAAAGCTCAGAAAAGTTTGAGAACTTTAAGTAGACAGTATAGTGGGACTAGTGGTGTAATAAAACAACCAAGGAAGGATTCACAAATCTCTATATCTGTGCATGGTTCAGCTTCCGAGATGACGCAATTCTTGCAGTCGACCTACAGCACCTGAGCAAAATATGTTCTAATGGTCCAGTGGTGACTCCTGTTTTTTATTTTCTGATCACAGATTTCTTTGTTCTGTTTCCTGAATACTATAATGGGGGGGCGGGGGATGGGGGGGCAGCCATCTTGCCTGATCTGTTCTTAACAGCAGTTAGAAAGAATTAAGAAAATTGCTTTACGGCAGCCCCATGGGCCATAGGCACAATGGTCAGCAGGGTACCTCCTTGACTTCTATGGGAGGATTTTCTAGGCATGCTTTGTGACCTGTGCAGAGGTCATTGTACAAGGAAAGAATATATAAGATTTGACAATCATCTATTGTGAATGGAGAATCCTGTCATATCTGTACACAGAGGTGATACCGTTACAGGCAGGATCAGAATGACAGATGAGCAAATAACTGCAGTAAAATAGATAGGTCATTTTCTGATGACACATTCCCTTTAAATCTATTACCTCCCTTGAGTACCCCTTCCCCCACCCATCTCACAGAATATTTTTGCCAGCAGAAACACTATTGGGCGCAAAAAAATTCTAAATAGTGACAGCTGTTTTAGTCCTTTCCAATTGTTTTAGAATCCACCTAAAATATTTTAAAACACTGTGTAAAAAAAAAAAAACTATGTCACATGGTTGAAATCAGTGGGAAATCAGTGGGAAGCTGTTGGTGGCATTTTGGTGCATATTACATTGTGTAAAATGGCTGTTTAATGAGGAAGAATATGCAGTGATTTTGGCCATGTGAACATAGTCTTTAATCTGTTCCATATAACTACACTGTAGATATATAGGTAGATACAGTAGATGCATAGATAGATGATGGATGGTTGGATAGATAGATAGATAGATAGATAGATAGATAGATAGATAGATAGATAGATAGATAGATAGATAGAAAGATAGATTTATAGATAGATACACTGATGCATCGATGTATAGATAGAGATAGATAGATATAGAAAATAGATAGATAGATAAAGATAGAAAATAGATAGATGTATAGATAGATAGATACATTGATACATTGATGTACAGATAGATAGACATAGATAGATATAAAGATAGATAATAGATATATAGATGGATAGATAGATCTGAGGGACAAAATGATAAACTAGTGGTGTAACAAATATATTTAAGATAATCAGTATTGTACAAACAAATTGCATTAAAAGTGAAAAACAGAAACATTTTCAAGAAGTGTAAAAAATGAAAAAAATAAATAAATACACAAGCTTAAAACGTACCTAAAATAATTCTTTAAAAAAAGTGATTAACAACCAAACAGCAAATAAGAAATAAAGAAATACAGAAATAAAGCTCACACAGTGAAGCATTTTTAGTTCCTTCCTCTTTACATTTTTTATCATTGTATTTTATTTCTTTTTATTGTTATTTTGCAACAAAAAAAAACAAACAAACAAAACCACAGCAACAATCTGCTGCAAGATAGGAAAAAAAAAGCATCACAGATAACAAGAAGCTGGAGGAAAAAAAAAAAATCCTTAAGTCTGCCGCGTTTCCATTCTCCTCAATTCAACGAACAAGACAGGCATTCCCTGCTAGCGAGCTATCGGCCTGGCACAGGACCGCAGAATCTCAGCTGGGAGTTTGCTAAGGAGGGTCTTCTTTTCACAGGCAACATCGCTTCACCTGCCCTCCAGATCCCCTTATTCCTCCTCCTCCTGTAAACCTCCCAGCTGAGCAATGTTAATCAGATGGGGACACAAGGTAACATTAAAGTAATTCAGCCAATTAGGCCCTGAATTGTTTGCATCCAGCAGCATTTTGTATTTCTGCAAATGTGTGAAGTGTAAAACTTGCCCTGCAGCACAAATGACAGCAGACATGTACTGGCGGAATGTCAACAGACCCTCGCAATGGCTGACGGCTGATAGTGATGCATGCATATGTTTAGGAGACTGGACCTTTTTTTTTTTCTTTCTCCGTACGTGATTTTTTACCGAGAGGAGTCAGAGCAAAGGGGTCTTTCGTGGCAGATGGGCAAGTGTACCAGGGATTGGCTAATCCCAAATCTGCATTCTCTTCTTCATGTAGCAACTGGGGATAGATGAAGCCAGCTGTCAAATGGAAGACTTTCATGGTCCCCTGCACACAACAGCTGCACAAGCCCTGCCTGCTTGGTTCTAAATTATTAAACATCTTTTTAGTTTGTTCCAGCTGCAGGCATCAGTGTATTTATGCAGCCTTTGTGCATTTTACATATGATTCCTTCTCCCCTCCTCTCATCAAAATGCTGTTTGTAAAAGTCATTATCCCATCTGTGCCCCAGTTTGGCCAAACAGCCTAAGACAAATCCGATGCTATTCTCCTTCTAGGACAATTTGGGAGTTGAAGATGATTGCACTGACTTGAGACTTCAGGGGCCTGGTGTTTTGCTTGCTTTCACTCCACCACCTGTAAGCAGTAGTGTCATCTCTAAAGCTTAAGGGTACAGACGTGTAATAAGGGTCTTTGCAAGTAAGATTTTATCCTTGGAAACACAGCTTTGGAAAAAGATAAATTAATAAATAAATAAATAAAAATTTGCGGCTTGCCTCTCGGTCTACAAGGATTTTTATTTTTATTTATTTTTCTTTTCTAAGCATTTTCGAAAGGAGGGGCCGATGGAGAGAAAACCGCTTTAAATAATCTTCCACTGGCAGATAGCTTCCCTGTAGATTTCAGCCACAATAATACTGTTATTATTTTTCTCGCAGACATGAATATTCACAGACTTCGGCATAAAAACCGACACTCCTGAAAAAGGGAGAGAGAGTTCTGCACGGCAGCCAGTGACTTTTAACACAAGCAATAGGCTTTGAAATTATAATGTAATGAACACGCAACTGGCAGCGCAAAACATGACCTGGTGTATTAATTATTTTCTGAACACAAAAAAAAAAAAAAAAGTAGGAAAAAAAAAATCTTGTTTCCTGCTAAATATCAGAGCCAATTTCCAGGGATGACAACAAAGTATTACTGGCAGTAAGCTTGATTTTTGCAGATGTGCTTAAACGATGAAATATACAAAATTCTATTACTCCGGAGCCTGGGAGAATTGAGAGCTGTGCTGATGACCGGGGAGATAGGAGCCCACAGGGGGCATTGTTACAGGGAAAAAGTATGTGTATAGATAGATAGATATGGATGGATAGATAGATAGATAGATAGATAGATAGATAGATAGATAGATAGATAGATATAATAGATATATAATATATATTAGATAGATAGACAGAAAGACAGATAGGTAGATAGATAGATAGATAGATAGATAGATAGATAGATAGATAGACAGACTGACTGACTGACAGACAGATAGATAGATAGATAGATAGATAGATAGATAGATAGATAGATAGATAGATAGGAGATAGATGGATGGATAGATAGATAGATAGTTGAGACAGATATAGAGATAGATGGACAGACAGATAATAGATGCTATGATAGATAAAAGAAATATGGGATAGATAGATAGATAGATAGATAGATAGATAGATAGATAGATAGATAGATACTGTAGATAGATACTATTGGGATAGATAGATAGATAGATAGATAGATAGATAGATAGATAGATAAAAAAACGAAATTCCACAGCACCACCAAAAGTAAATCAAGAATGATGTGATTTATTTCACCAAGACAGCAGCGACGTTTCAGTCCTCTTACTGGGACTTTTCTCAAGCAGCCATACAGCCATACTCATAGCAGACATGAGAAAAGTCCCAGTAAGAGGACTGAAACGTCGCTGCTGTCTTGGTGAAATAAATCACATCATTCTTTGATTTACTTTTGGTGGTGCTGTGGAATTTCGTTTTTTTATATAAGAAGGAGCTGATCAACTCCGGAGCTACTGGCACACCAACACCTGCCTGGACTTTTGCTGTGCTGCTTTCATTATTTGTGTTTAGATAGATAGATAGATAGATAGATAGATACTGTAGATAGATACTATAGGGATAGATAGATAGATAGATAGATAGATAGATAGATAGATAGATAGATAGATATAGATACTCTAGATACTATAGAGATAGAAGAAAGAAAGAAAGAAGGAAAGAAAGAAAGAAAGAAAGAAAGAAAGAAAGAAAGAAAGAAAGAAAGAAAGAAAGAAAGAAAGAAAGAAAGATTTCCTCAATTCCTGCAATGCCATCAGGCAACAGAACAACCACCCCAACATACAGCCAATGTCATTAAGAACTATCTTCAGTTTTAAGTGATACAAGGAGTCCTGGAAGTAATAATATGGCCCCCACTGAGCCCTCATCTCAGCATCATTGAATTTGTCTGGGATTACATGAAGAGACACGAGGATCTGAGCAAGCCTACATCCACAGAAGATCTGTGGTGAGTTCTCCAAGATGTCTGGAACAATTTCCCTGCCAGTTTCCTTGAAAAACTGTGTGCAAGTGTACCTAGAAGAACTGATGCTCTTTTAAAGGTGAAGGGTAATCACTCTGAATATTGATTGGATTCAGATTTCTCTCTTGTTCATTCACTTTGCATTTTGTTAATTGATAAAAACAGTTAACACGTTTATTTATTAAATCATTCTTACTTTACTGCATTTTTCCACACTTGCCTAAAACTTTTGCACAGTACTCTACATGAAAAATAAAAACAAGAGTCTGGTGACAGCTATAGTCCAAGCAACAGAGATCACTATTAGAAATCGAGTTAGGAATAATCGTGGGTAACACCTGTTTTTACTTTCACTTTCAGCTGCATTCACAGCATCCCGATTTCTATCAGTGATATCTTCCCCTGTACAGAACATATTTCTGTCATTCTGGTACTGTCTGAAAACTTGGAATGCCAACTTTCAAACAAGACCATTTACATGCTACCTGCTAGCTGCTACCATTTAGGAGATAGCAGTATCTAAAGCAGCCTTCCCCCTCCAGTTAGCTACTTTACTCACTGCTGGAGCTAGACTCGGGCAAAACAGTTAGGAGGTTAATGTGCGTGGAGAGCTCCCAACTGGTAATGTTGGGACAGAGAAGGATTGGGTGAAATACTTACCTGGATTTAAGCCACTGCCAGAATTGCTTTCTCCTCTCTCCCCATAGAATACACATGCATGTTCAGCTTAGCTGAACATGTATGTTTATAGGGGAGTTGGGAGAGATAGCTGTTGGCTAAATGATCATTTGGTTGACATCTATTGAATGTGTTTGTAGGCCTTAAAGGAAATGTGTCACCAAAAGTTTTATCTGCCAGTTAAAACCAGATAGTAACACATCTTTTATTTTCTAATCTCTTTTTATTTTTTAATTGCAGATTTTTTTTTAATTGTATTTCCTGAACATGATTATGGAGGCGGCCATCTTGCCTGAACTGTTCTTAACAGCATTTAGAAAGTATTAAGAAAATTGTTTTACGGCAGCCCCATGGTCCATAGACACAATGGTCAGGAGGGGACTCTCTATCTGAGAGTTTTCTAGGCCCGCTCTGTGCCCTGTGCAGAGGTCATTGTACAAGGAAAGAATAGATAAGCTTTAAAAATCACCTACTGGGAATAGAGGATCCTGTCTTATCCATACACTGAGGTGATATCATTAGAGGCAGGATTAGAGAGACAGATAAGTAGGTAACTGCAGTAACGTGATCTGTACAGACCGAGAAGTGGCGCCCATTATTAGGATTAGAGGCTTGCAAGATTTTATGGTTTTTATTTAAATATAGATATTGACATTGAAAATTAAAAATAACATAATCAAAATTTCTTTAAAAATATGTTAAACATAAACACATGATTTGTGCAATAGGTGATATTCTGATGACACATTTCATTTAAGGCAGAACGGATGGAGGAGTGGTGGTTTAGTGTCATGTTTACATTGTGTTTGCACCTTCACAGTTTACCCCCTTTTATTTGGCTGACATCATATAAACATTGTTTCAATTGTTCTAATTCTAAATTAACAATTAACCTCTTTAAGAATAGCTACCAGGATGGGGTTACTTCACAGCCTCACTCCCAGCAGATTTTACCTGGGCCCTCCATATGCCCTCATTTTCGGGGCATAAATTTATGAAATGTATCTTACTCAATTAAATTGAAAAACAACGTATTTCAGCCACCGAAAGCACAGCATGCCCACGTATGAGAATCAGTGAACACAACCAACTTGTTCTCATTATATTTGCCTTTATTACCTCGGCGTAGAAAGCCAGACAAACACAACCAGAGCCCGAGAGGGCAGGCAAGCAGCTGATTTTTCTGCAAACATTGTTGTCAGGTTTTGGCTGCTGTACTTGCTGACTGGTTTGCTGAAGGGACAAAAATGTCCCTTTCTGCAACTAATCTGCTCAATCCAAAAATGTAGCATCCACTGATTGATTTCCTTGCATCATTGTATCTTGTGTGACAGGGTTGTGTACATTTCTAATGCTCCACGAAGAAAAGTTTTATCATATTGTATAATAATAATAATAATAATAATAATAATAATAATAATACTTTTATCATTATTCTTAATAATACCAAGATATATTCAGATGTATTATAAGTCTGTAATTTTTTATTTTTTCCCCCAGAATGAATTTAGTGTCCCGTATTAAATCAGGGTGAAATAAGTTCCTTGCCCTTGATTTATTAATGACATGCACTAGGCTTTGTTATGTTGTCGGTCTCTGCTCCCACTGGGCATGACCGATGAATTACTTACCCACTCCGTCAATTCTGTTTCTTTGCAGCCTAGACTTGCCACCTCCTTCTACCCAGCAGACCTGGCTGCCAGAGTAGCCCAACTAGTGTTCCTATCCTCTTTGCAGGCTGAGGTTCATCTCCTTTTAACCATGTAGGGAGCAAGTGTGTTTTTCATCCTGCTGTTAATGGGCCCCTAATTTTCCCCAACCAATGTTTGGCTACTTAGGGGTACTTTAGGCATCTTCTCCTGTCAGAAGGTGCCTGAGCAATAGGTTCTAATCTGTCAGGCTCCTGAAAAGATATGCTGATTATGTTTATCCGATCATGTACCGACTTCTGCCTGTTTCCTGAATTTAACCCTTTTCTACCTGACCTGACTTCTGCCTGATCTCCATTCTGACCTTGAGATGCCTGCCTGGACCTCAGACTGTTTATCGGATCACACAAACTCTGCCTTCCCTGACTACAGTTTTGCCTGATCCATCAGTGCTCCACATTGTTGTCTTTTCACCCAGGTCAGTCAGGAGTCATGTGAACACAGATTAATCCAGGAGGTAATGGCCTGGTGGTTTGCCAGCAGAGAAGTCCTGAATCCTGTACAAAAGTTCAGGGAGGCACCTAGATAACACTTATAAGAGTAGTCCAAGCCAAATCTGTAGTGGATCCACATCTGCTGCGCAACAGGTCTCTGGTGCAAAATAACAATATAGAGTCAGCCTGAGATGGCGTGAGGAAAAGCGCCTTCTAGTATATCACTGTGATAAATTTGGCACATTTATTAGAGTGTAGTTTTGTATTTGATCATGCAATTTGCATTCGGCAGAATTACCTGATTAATCCTTAACTCTTCATTATGAAAATAACTACACTTTAAAAAACTGAAGTGGATAAAAGCAGATTCTCTAATGACCCTGAAATATTCCCTTGAGTATGTCTCTTAATTTTCTATATACTGTACAGTAGTTGATATACCCTTAATGTCTGATATTATCACATTGTTACCTATTTTCAAAAAATCTAAAGGAAAGATTTATCAAAACTGGTATAAAGGAAAATTTTGGAAAATGAAAGGTGCAATCTGATTCACTGCTATGGGCAATTAAGTCAGTTTTCATTTACACCAGTTTTCCCTCTAAGTTACTTAACTCTCATGATAGGAAGGGACAGTTTATCGGTTTGTAAAATATTGAAAATCCACAGTCACTTTTAATTCTCGGAGACTCTCGTAGAGTCATTCCTTTCAAGTGGAGAAGAACTAAAACCAGATTTGGAAGGCATAATCTGAAGTTCCTGGACAACAATGGAATATCTGTAAAAGCTCCATCTCCTCCAATTTACAGTACATGCATTTTGTGGTTCCGGTATCTTCTTATCTGTTAGTAGAACTTCATGGCTGTCACAGGCATCAGTTCTGAGATGCAATCACATCCTCTGTTCCTCATGTTAAATTTGCTGGAAATGTACACAGTGGTGTCACTTCATGGGAATAGAGCTTAAAGGGAGTCTGTCACCTCATTTTCACCTATATAACTAAGAGTACTGCCCCACAGATGATTGCAGACACATCTCAGACATACCTGTGTGCACTGTGTGTCTGTATTACATGTCCAGAAAAAGCACTTTTATTCTGCAGGAAAACAGCTCCCAAGTGCCCAGCTGAAAGTAAAAGTAAAAACAGCTTTCTCTCCCGACTCAATTTCTAACAACTATATCTTCTGATTTACTGGATATAATGCAGTGTGTTCCAGCTTTCATAGAAGGTCAGAACTATTTTTCTATCTGCTACCAATCCCAAGATATGAGCAGCTAAAGCAGCCCTCCCTCTTTAGTCTGGTTTGCTTTGTACACTTGCAGCAGCAGAGCTGGGCACTTGGGAGCTGTTTTCCTGCAAGAGTAAAAGTGCTTTTCCTGGACATGTAATACAGACACACAGTGCACACAGGTATGTCTGGGATATGACATGTAATACAGACACACAGTGCACACAGGTATGTCTGGGACGTGACATGTAATACAGACACACAGTGCACACAGGTATGTCTGGGATGTGACATGCAATACAGACACACAGTACACACAGGTATGTCTGGGATGTGACATGTAATACACACACACAGTGCACACAGGTATGTCTGGGATGTGACATGTATACAGACACACAGTGCACACAAGTAGTCTGGGACGTGACATGTAATTACAGACACAGTTGCATACAGGTATGTCTGGGATGTGACATGTAATACAGACACAGTGCACACAGGATGTCTGGGGATGTGACATGTAATACAGACACACAGTGCACACAGGTATGTCTGGGACGTGACATGTAATACAGACACACAGTGCGCACAGGTATGTCTGGGATTGACATGTAATACAGACACAGTGCACACAGGGTATGTCTGGGATGTGACATGTAATACACACACACAGTGCACACAGGTATGTCTGGGATGTGACATGTAATACAGACACACAGTGCACACAGGTATGTCTGGGATGTGACATGTAATACAGACACACAGTGCACACAGGTATGTCTGGGATGTGACATGTAATACACACACACAGTGCACATATGTATGTCTGGGATGTGACATGTAATACAGACACACAGTGCACATAGGTATGTCTGGGATGTGACATGTAATACACACAACATCAGTGCACACAGGTATGTCTGGGATGTGACATGTAATACACACACAGTGCACACAGTATGTCTGGGATGTGACATGGAATACAGACACACAGTGCACACAGGTATGTCTGGGATGTGACATGTAATACACACACAGTGCACACAGGTATGTCTGGGATGTGACATGTAATACAGACACACAGCGCACACAGGCATGTCTGGGATGTGACATGTAATACAGACACACAGTGCACACAGGTATGTCTGGGATGTGACATGTAATACACACACAGTGCACACAGTATGTCTGGGATGTGACATGTAATACAGGCACATAGGTATGTCTTGGATGTGACATGTAATACACACACACAGTGCACACAGGTATGTCTGGGATGTGACATGTAATACACACACAGTGCACACAGGTATGTCTGGGACGTGACATGTAATACAGACACACAGTGCACACAGGTATGTCTGGGATATGACATGTAATACACACACACAGTGCACACAGGTATGTCTGGGATGTGACATGTAATACAGACACACAGTGCGCATAGGTATGCCTGGGATGTGTCTGCAATCTTCTGTGGGGAAGTGCTGTTAGTTATATAGGTGAAAATGAGGTTACAGACTCCCTTTAAAGAGGATCAGGCAGTATGTTATAGTGCAGGAGGAGCTGAGCAGATTGACCTGACCTCTTCCTGACCTCGTATGGCTCCTGTGATACCCACTTGAACTTTTACCTGGTTCTTGGATCAAACTGACTCTGCCTGCCTTGACTTATTCCCTGACTATGGTTTTGCCTTTTGGTGCTTCACACTGGTGTCTCTTAACCCCCATGGATTGGCAGTCACTTGATCAGAGAGTACTCTAAGAGGCAGCAGTCTGGTGGTTTCCCTGCAGCGAAGTCCTGATCCCTGTACAGGGTTTAAATGGTGAGGTCTTGAAAGCTGCTTAGAAAATACCCTTATGAGTAGCCCCAAGTCAAATATGACATAACAGACTCACATCCACTTCCATAACACAAAGTTGGGGGTCCATTCCTGATCATGGGACCCCTGTTTTTTATTTACACCCCTCCTCCATCTTTATCATCTTACCAATACACACAATAGCAATGCCCTATAACATGAATTATTAATAGCAATGCAGCGCTTTTTTGTGATCTTTTTTACTTTCACATGTTCTGTCCCCCTCAATAATTTAAATTGACACATTTTACCGACACAGCACATAGTCCCCTCATTTTTGTTTTTCAATCCGCACCTCCAGCTCATACTAATTAAATGGTCCGACCCGAATTTCTGCCACCTTAGTCAATAGAAATAAGTGAGATATTTTATTTTCTGTGCGAAGTACATTCCGGGAACCCTTGCATTATCATGCTGTAGATTCCTCTTTCATATTTTCCATCTTTCGGCTTGAAGCACACAGCGACAACGACGTTGGAAGACAATAATGAACGAGGTCACGCCGTAGCAGTTGTGCATGAAAGATGTGAAAATTTACTGCAAATGAGACAACAGTAGTAAATTCATTTTTATTCAGATTACTGTCATCATACATTACCACGTCTCCTGTAAACACTGCGCTTCAGACGGTGTGACAGCGTATTATTATTTGTGAGATTATACTATTAAGCTATTTACATGTCACCTCCTGTTTGAAACAATGACTCAGCTTAGCACAACATAATAGGACAAGTTAGGCAGACAAGTCGAGGTGATAGGAAAGGCGAGTCAGGAGAAAGACGACCGTGCGGTGAATGACAGATGGCACTTGAACGGTTCGAATTTATTCAAAACATCACTCGTATAGAGCTGTAAATATTCCTTAACCCCCCACCACACTGTGTCTCCTCCATTAAAGTAAAACGTTTTAGGATCCAGGCCCATGCTTCTAGTTGTCAGATTCACAACCGAATCGGGCAAACTATTGCAGTAGGTGCAAATGAGTCTTAAGGTTCCTTCCAGTGTAAATATGCCCTTGGGTTCACAGTTTTTTGGAGGAGGTCTTGAGGCATATTTTCCTGCAGGTTTCTCAGTCAAAGCCAGGAGTGGATTCAAGGAATTGGTTATGTAAAGGACTAGCTGAAGGACCCGCCTTCGCCCGGGTATATTTCATCTGTTTCATTTAATGTTTGCGTGTGTCCTTAACAGTGACCTCCACAGCCCCCACCCTTTAACACTGACCCCGCCCTCACAGTGCCTCATCTCCTTAAAATGGAACCTCCACAGAAGCCCACTCCCTTAACTTTGACCTTCACAGCAGCCTACCCTTTAAGTTCCACAGCACCTCACCCCCTTGAGAGTGACCTCCACACTTCCCGCCCCTTTAACAGTGACCCCCACAGCAGCCTGCCCCCTTAACAGTAACATCCACAGGGCCTTCCCCTTTAACTGTGACCTCCACAGCAACCTGCCCCTAGGGTGGCCAGAGGTCCAGGTTTAGGCCAGACAGTCCGGCTTTCAGACTCCCTGTCCTCTGTCCGGCGCAGGGTCTGGACAGACAAAAGGATGTCCTTTTGAACAGCTCACTCTCAGACAGCTGCACTGTGCAGTCTAAGCATGAGCTGCAGGGAGAAAGTTACCCTCCTTCCCACCCCTGCAGATGACAGAAGTTGATTTTTACCTTCATTTTTTTCAATCCCCGTCGGCTGCGGAGTGGGAGGGGCATAGCCTAATTGGGTCGGGGCGTGGCTTAGCAGGACCTGGGGACGGGTTTTAAGTCCTTCTTTTGAGGGTGGCCTGAATTAAAGGTCGATGCGGAATTTATGAGGAAACACAGTGCGTAGCAGTGGAAGAAATCATGTTCTGTTACTACTGAACGGTAAATATGTGAATTTACATTATATGAGGTAATGATTGATGATGAATTAGTCTAAAATTAGTCTAAAACAAGTTATATTTATGGTAATCGGAATACCTGATGTACCTCTGTGCCAAATTTTGTGACTGTAAATGCAACGGTGCAGATTCCTTTAGCGGACATACACACATACATACACTCAGCTTTATACATTAGATGGACTTATACTTCTCCTTCCTGCTGTATCTACGTCTGAAAATCTGTAGGAAAATATGACTCATTAAACCTCCTCCAAAAAAGTAGAGCTGTGAAGTCAATAAGTCAAAGTTCTGAATCCGACCACATTTTATCAAACTCTGACTCCAGCTCCTATGCTTTATGGACAGCCAATAATTTAGTAATAACAAATTTACTCTTGTAAGTAGAACTATTATGTAAGTGATCAGACTACTTAGAACAAAAAACATATTCATTGGAATCAATTTCTGAACTTCCTGAAATTTTCTAATTTCTTGTAAGTATTTAGGGAATGCAATTTGGAAAACATTGTTATACACTGTACATATACAATCATTTTGAGGGCCCATTCACACGGTGAAATTTACCAGCAGAATTTTGGCATGAAAACCTTGCCAAAATTCCATGTGTTGCTGCACAGTAAGGCGCGTGCATCGACTTCGTGCACGCGGTCGCTTGCCCTCCTGGGCTGCGGGTGTTGGTGAAGGGGCACGGGCAAATCTCAGTGCAATATCCTTGCGCCCACAGTCCTACTGCAGTGATCAAGGTCCGGCACAGGAAGTGGTCATGCGCCAGCTCCTTGAGACCTCTGGTGACGTCACTTCCGCCAGGCATTCACAGGAAGTATGTCAGGCACCACGCCCTGCCCTTGAGACCTCTGGTGAGGTCACTTCCGCCAGGCGTTCACAGGAAGTGTGTCAGTAACCACGCCTCTGCCAATTAGCTCACTACTATTTAAACCCTGAGCTTCTGCTGGGCAGGGCCGGTGCCTTGTTGTTCATGTGTGACTGCTATATGGTCCGGTCCATTGCTTTTGACACTGAATGTTATCGAGTGTTTGTGTGCTTCCTTGCACCGGTGCGTGGTTTCACGTGCCTGCTTTTCTGTCTGTTTTTGTGTGTGTGTATCACTCAGACTGTTTGTAAGCCACGCTTGCGGCCGTGCCGTAGCCCCCTCCTGGAGCACGGGTACACGGTGGGCATCGCTTGTCTGGAGGTCTGTGAAGCCAAAGCTCTGGCTCCAGTCTCAAGCGCTTTCTGCGCAGTACGTGTTGTGTAAGTGTTTACCTTACTATTCATTATCTTGCCTCCTATATCATTTCGCCCTTTGGGAGCGATCGGCATTGTCCGGCTGCCCCAGAGTTTGGGCCCAGTGATCCCCAGTGACTCTGCCAAGTGGCAGAGTCACTTATTTATTTTAGTTTTGCCTCAGTGGCCTAACATGCATGGTGTCTGCCTCTCTTTTGTTTTCAGTGCAATTGGCAGACCAGCAGTTTAAAGCTGTGACTGCGCCAAAACGGTACATGTCTAGACGGACACTGCTTGAATCTGCTGCAAATGCCTGCTTGCATTACTGTAATCCGCGAGTGGGTCTGGGGCATTCAAAGTGATCAACAGTGGTGGTTTCTACCTAAAAGTACGCAGATTTTGACAGCATTAAAATCAGTTTTGAAAGTGTTGGAAATGCAGAGAATCGTGTGCAAGTCTAAAAGGAATAAAAGAAACATGGAAAAAGTGCAGCTGCTCCATTCACTGCTTGTCATAAAAGAGTTGTTCGGTAATAAATAACTTTTCACAGGAGTCGGCAGCCGTCCTCCACTATGGAAAGAGTCATACTTACCTGCTCCCTGCAGTTCTGGTTTTGTGCACTGACTCCATGTGTCTACAGTATGTTCCAGACAGTGGCTTATTTGCTTCCAATGACCAGCTTCCGGGGGACGTGTCCATGGCCAGGGACATATTAAACAAGCTGGAAGATGGACACATGAGAGCTGGCACGAAGGACAGGAGTGGCAGGAAGTAGGAAAGTATGGTTCTTTTCATAGCGAAGGCAGGCTTGCCATGCCGTAAATTTTTTTACGGCATGGCAAGCACTGAATATAACAGCTGGAAAAGTCATCTAAGGAAGTGCAGTATTGGGAGAAGAGATATATTGGCCTATTAAATAATTATGCAACCTTGTAGCCTGTGAGATCTATGAAACTGTAAAGTTGTGTAAGAGCTGCCAGCCCATGCATGCTGAGAACTGCAACTGATGTGCTTGAACTTTATTCTTCAGTAAAGAACTGTTCTACTGCAAAACTGACTCATCATTGTGTCTACAGCTGCAGGGGACCCTGCCTTGCACAATTCATCACCATCAAAGGCATACCAGACCATAATCAGGCAAGAGAATCCCCAGAACCAGGATGTCCCCCAAAGGGAAGAAAGGTGCGCACTTCCCATCACTGCACAGCCCAGGGGAGCATCAGAGTGAGTAGTAACTATGAACACCATTCTTACTACTATCAAAACAGGAGAGGTGAGGACAGATTATCTAACTATCACCACTAGAACACCCTGTTTATCACAGTTTATAGCATAAGGACAGGAGAGAAGACAGGAGATATGAGAACTGATTATCTATCACCACTAGAACATCTTTCTTATCACTGATTATAGTATAAGGACAGGAGAGAACACAGGAGAGGAGAGAACTGATTATCTATCACCACTAGAACATCTTTCTTATCACTGATTATAGTATAAGGACAGGAGAGAACACAGGAGAGGAGAGAACTGATTATCTATCACCACTAGAACATCTTTCTTATCACTGATTATAGTATAAGGACAGGAGAGAACACAGGAGAGGAGAGAACTGATTATCTATCACCACTAGAACATCTTTCTTATCACTGATTATAGTATAAGGACAGGAGAGAACACAGGAGAGGAGAGAACTGATTATCTATCACCACTAGATCATCCTGATAATCACTAATTATAGTATAAGGACAGGAAAAAACACAAGAGAATCTAGCACTGATTATCTATCACTACTAAGAGCACATTGCTTATCACTGTATATAGCATAGGGGATAGAGGAGAACACAAAAGAGGTGAGAACTCATTATCTATCATCACTAGAACACCCTCCTTATCACTGATTATAGTATAAAGACAGGAGAGAACACAGGAGAGGTGAGAACTGATTATAGTATAAGGACAGGAAAGAACACAGGTCAGCACTGATTATCTATCACTACTAAGAACACATTGCTTATCACTGTATGTAGTACAGGGGACAGGAAAACACAGAAAGGGTGAGAACTGATTATCTATAACCACTAAGAACACCCTGCTTATCATTGATTATAGTATAAGGACAGGAGAGAACATAGCAGAGATGAGAGCTGATTATTTATTACTACTAGAATACCCTGCTTATCACACTTTTGATAAATAAGGACCTTAGATTGATAGAACTAGTGTTGAGCGAGCATGCTCGCCCGAGCACTATATTCGCTCGAGCATCGGTATGCTCGGCACATTGTGGTGTTCGGCTGAACGCTGCGTGTGCTCGAGTGTGGTGCTTGAGTCTCCCTGCCCACACGTTTGTTCGCTGCGAATAAACATGCGGGAGAGTACTGGCATTCACTGTAATGCCATAGCCATGTTGATTTGTACCCTAATGCTACGCATTGTATGCTAATGCGTACGATTTTGTATGCTGATGCTACGCATTGTATGCTAATGCGTACGATTTTGTATGCTAATGCTACGCATTGTACGCTAATGCGTACGATTTTGTATGCTAATGCAGCGCATTGTACGCTAATGCGTACAAATTTGTATGCTAATGCTACGCATTGTACGCTAATGCGTATGAATTTGTACGCTAATGCGTACCAATTTGTATGCTAATACTACGCATTGTACGCTAATGCGTACGAATTTGTATGCTAATGCTACGCATTGTGCGCTAATGCGTACAAATTCAGTTAATTAGCGTACTTTTACGAGTGAAAGGAGTGAAAGAGGAGAAGTCGCGATTCTGACCATTTCTTATGAACCAGACACCCTCCCCATGCTGTTCTCTAACCATTTCTGTGGTATTTCCACCATTTTCTCACGTTTTCCTATAAACCAGACACCCTCCCCTCTGCAGAGCAGGGGGTGCCTGGTCTTCTCTCATTTACTTCCATTATACTCGGGTGCTTGGCTGAGCACTTGAGCACCACCTAGTGTTCGGCCCGAGCACCCGAGCACCCGAACATCGGGGTGCTCGATCATCACTAGATAGAACATAAAATATATTTATGGTTAACATTTCTAAACTTTTCTAAATTCCTATGAAAGTTAATACACTAATTACACAATATTAATAACAGATAATATATATTTTTTAAAAGGTGGACTCAGTACATTTCTAACGACTCCAACTAGCTGTGACTCTGTGTAAGCCTTACCCTTAGAGTTCCAAATTTTTTGGTTTAGAATGGAAGAGTCTTGCTAATAATTCTTGAGTCCTGCACAGGTTCTGCCTGCCTAATACTATAGCTATGGTGAATGGGACCAAACATCACAGGGATCCCCTTTTCAAAGGCCCTATAGAAGCCTAATAGACTCCCTCTTTGAAGGATACACAATTTCTGGTTAGCTGTGGTCTTACATAGGACTACACATAAAGCATTTTTCTTCATGCATATACTATATATCTTTGCCCAGCACCAACATCTTCAGCATTTTCTAATTCAATGTTCAATGTAAAACCTCCTAAGTACAATTCAGCTTCGCCTAGTCGGTATGTGAGCGCACAGCAGATCTATACTATTCATGGACCATTACTATAGAAGCTCTCTTATTTCTGACAGGAAATCTGTAAGCTGTCCTATAGGTATTATGTCTCCATCCTCCAGAGGCAGCTAATGATTACATTTTTATACTTTGTAGGCTTCAAAGACGCGCACGGTGAAATGGCCATCCAAACATACTATGATCTACACATCACATTGTATCAAGTGCTCTAATTTTACATTGTTCAATGTTTCCCACGATTCCCTGCTCGTACATTCACCTCATAATATACTGCCCTTCCGCTCACAATTTCATTTTACTGCTATATGGTTCATTGTTGTATTTTTTAATAGAGTGAAAGTTTTAAAACTTGATGGGGGAGATTTATCAAAACTGTTGTAAATTAAAACTGGTCTAGTTGCCCCATATCCGATTCTACCTTTCATTTTTCAGAGCTCCTTTGGAAAATGAAAAGTGGAATCTGACTGGTTGCAACTAGGCCAGTTTTCATTTACAACAGTTTTTATAAATCTCCCCAGTTCCTTAGAATTGTTGAATATTTCAATATGTCTACAGTATCAACAATTTTGCACCATTACCTATGTCAAGAGTCTGCTTGCTTCTATCTATTTCATTTGATGGCCTAACTTGAAGATCATTGGCCACAATGCAAAATCCGCGAAATGGCTCCCCAATACGACGTGCCATTTATAATACCCATTGCTTAATATGACAGAACCATCTGTGGGTTGTGGCCCGGGTGTGACTAGAACCTCCTCAACCACTAAACTTCATTAGAGGACTTCACTAAAAATTCATAGTTACATAGTAACTTAAAAAATACATAAATGGTCAAAATGATCGGATCCATTAGAACTAATTATTAGTAACATAGTAACATAGTAACATAGTTTATAAGGCCTGTTTTCCTACAAGTTGATCCAGAGGAAGGCAAAAAAACCCAGTGAGGTAGAAGCCAATTTTCCCCACTTTAGGGAAAAAAAATCCTTCCCGACTCCAATCAGGCATCAGAATAACTCCCTGGATCAACGACCGATCTCTAGTAACTATAACCTGTAATATTATTACCCTCCAAAAATACATCCAGGCCCCTCTTGAACTCTTTTAGTGAACTTACCATCAACACCTCCTCAGGCAGAGAGTTCCATAGTCTCACTGCTCATGAAGGATTTGTCTATTGCAAACGTCTGATTATGTGAACATGGTCTTATTGTGGTGGCCATAAAATTTATACACTGAGGCAAATATACTAAACCTATCATTTCATAAAGTCTCTTGGAGCAAATTTATTAAGAAGTGTATACTTTGGTGCCTCTCACGGCAGTCTGTGCAGGAAGGAAAGGTCTGAAGGAAAGTGCGCAACACAGGGATTCTCTCTTTTTAAATCCTTGTGTTAAAGGGGTTTTCTGACAGCCGGGACCCCCACCGATCAGTTGTTCGAGAAGCCTCTCACTGCTTTTCCTAGGCCAGTGACGACATGTTCATCAGTCACGTGGCCTAGGTGCAGTTCAGACCCATTAATGCAAATGGGGTGATCGTGATACCAAGCACAGCCGTTATACAATGTACGGTGCTGTGCTTGGTAAGCCATGAGAAGGCTGCAACGCTCACAGGAGTGCCGGTGCCTTCTCAACAGCTGCTAGGTGGAGGTCCAGAGTGTTGTATGTTCATCAACCAGATACTGATGACTGAGGTTAAAGTTTTGGAAAACCCTTTTAAGCTCTGCCCTATCTACCCCTAGATGAGTGTGATAATTAGTGATAAGTAAATGAAATTCGACCCACATTTTGTGAAAATTTGAGTTGCATCCAAGTCTAAATTTTTGGTGATTCCATTTGGACTTTTGGAGAGAGAGAAATCCATCCAAAAACATTTTAAAAATTAAAAAAACAAACAAAAAAATGTAAAAACACAAAACTTAACATTTAAGCCCTAGGAGATCTCAGAGTGTCACATACAAATTTGCAGACCAGTTGGAGCACTTTCGATTTCAGCAAAATCAATTTGTAATTTGGTCCACTTATTCTGCTGAATTTAATTCAAATTCGAATTTTGAGTGATTCACTTATGTCTAATAACAATGTGAGCAGTGGTTTACTTTCAATGGTGGCAGAACACACAAATGCTACAGGAACCAGAGGAGGGAGTCCCGGCGCTGAACTCCTTCTTTTTCCAAAAAAAAAAAAAAAAAACAGCATTTTTCATTCAGCTGCCACTAGGAGGAGCTCAATGCAAAGAGATTATTTCAGCTTCCATTCCAGTAAATGGTAAGTCTATAAATTCCTATCCTCTGAATCACCCTTAGTGGTGGCTACAGTCAGCCAGCTTTGTAATAGAGGGGAAGCATGAGATTTATCAAAGTATTCTTGCCAGTTAGCTGGTGTAAAGAACTATGGAGTTCATAGTGAGCTCTATATTCCACTTTTTCAGACATAGAAGTCCAATAAAGTGTGTGAGGAAGAGTTTTTTAATACAAAAAAATAAAAAACAATAATAATTTGTCAGAAATCTGTGGTGTTGCACGTTGTGTTACATGGGAGAGATTGCTACATGCATACTGGGAAACTAGGTGGGGGAGAGGGGCCCATACTAAGTTTTGCTATCGGGCCTATGAGATCTATGTATGGCCCTGAATTCACAGTGAGTTCAGATGCTGTAGGTTCATAACAAAATCTGTCAGAACAATCTGTCATGTGTGGACTTACCCTACAAGTGTTACCTGGAGTGTTCCTTGTTCCTTCAAATGAAACTGGTTATAGAGGTAAAAAAAAAAGCCTGAGGTGTTGCACTATGTGTTACCTGGGAGAGATTTTTGCACACGTACTGGATGGGAGAGAGGGACCCATACTATGTTTTGCTAAGGGGCCCTATGAGATCTGTATATACCCTGAGTTCGGATGGTGCAAGTTCGCAACAAAATCTAGGCCAGAAAAAACTGACATTTGTTCCTTCAAGTGGAACTGGTCATAGAGTTAAAAAAGCCACGTCAACTCTTCAAGGGGTTAAAAAAATCTCCATGGCCCTCTTTTAATATGTGGAATAAAGGGATGATCCACTTTTCTCAAACTTCTCAAGGCTCCTCAAAAACTGATGGAGATTGAATGTGATCGCCGCTGTCTACCGAATGAGATTGTGAGCAGGAACGCTGCATAAAATGAGTCTGAAGCTGTCTCGGAACAAACACTTCCAGCCTTCAATGAGCTTCTAATTATACAATTTTAGAACTTTACAAAAAGCCGGATACACAAGGTTAGAATATTTCAAAGGCTCTATTGTTCTGGCAGCCTGTACTGATGAGCTACATTGCTCAAACACACCTCTTAGAACGATGCCTCAGAAGTGTCATGGTAAGTCTTCTCCATGTTTGATGAAGACATTATTGATGTCTTGGATCCATGCTAATGTACAGTATTTGCTAGCTTCGTCCTGAAACAATCACCCGGCTCAGTAATATGCAGATGATTTTATTTTATTTTTTTCCCCCAGCTAAGCGTGCTTCTTATCTCGATGTCTTAAAACAAAAAAATCCTTAATATTTTCAGAAATGTCTACTTAGCTCTTGCTAAAGGGCCGCCTGCCTTGTTGTGACATGAGTTTTCTCTCTCTCTGTTTTAATACTTCTTTTATCTTTTTTTCATTGACTACACCCACTACTGAGAGGTTACAATACTTCTGGGAACTGACCCTCCTTGTATAGCAGTCTTCTGAACAGGAGAGATACTTGCAAAATAAAGCCCGGAATTTTATTTTTTTTCTCCAGCCTGTCTCTTGTGTCTGCTGATATTCTCTCTCACTACCTTTATCCAGGGATTAAACTGAGCCAAAGCACACAAAGCTGCGTGGATCTAGCTTCCCTGTCACTCACAGCTGACTGTAACCTCTGTAGATTATAGCTTCGGAGAGGGGAGCAAACAAATTCGGATTCTCGACTTAACACCATTTTTTCCCCCTCGTTTAACCCTTCTGATCCAAGTCGCCAAGGAAGAAGGTAGCAGAACTGAATTTGTCAATGCAGCAATGGTGAGTATCCAACTGGAGGAATAATAGTACACCAATCTCTACCCCATTATAGCATGCGGGAAATTTATCAACTGGGCGCATGCCATGTTAAGGCCGCTTTCACACGAGCGTGTTGTACCCTCCGGACTCGAAGCATGAGTATAACACAGTACCCGTCCTGAACTTCTAGCACTGCAGGGTCGCATAGCATTATATTGATTTATGATGCTATGTAACTCTGGAATGTATTGGATAACACTGACATAATGCTGTCACTGTTATCTAATACATTCCAGACTTCTAAGGGTTACATAGCATCATAAATCAATATAATGCGACCCTGCAGTGCTAGATGTTCAGAATGGGAGCTCATGGTCCGGAGGGTACAACACGCTCGTGTGAAAGCGGCCTAAAGGGACTGACATTTTAATATTGATGGCCTATCCTCAGGATAGGTCAGCAATATCTGATATTTGGAGGTCTGACTCCAAGCACCCTACCTGATTAGCAGTTGAAATGGCCGTGGCACTCTGGTGAGAGCAGACTGTGGCCTCGTCCTAGGTCAGTGACGTCATGTTTGTTGGTCACAAGGCCTATGGGTAGCTCAGTTCCATTCAAGTGAATAGGCCTGGGCTGCAATACCAAGCACAGCCACTGTACAATGGTCTGCGCTATGTTTGGTATGGGCTATGTTTGGAGGAGAACACAGCTCTCACCAGAGTGCCACGGTCAATAGCTGATCTGCTAGATATTGATGACTTATCCTTAGGATGATCCATCAATATCAACATCTTGGAAAACCCCCATTCAATTAATGTCTTGCTAAATTTAAAAAAAATAAATAAAAATTACATAATGAGCTCTGCTACATCTTTATAACATTACACACATACCTTTTGTGGAGTTTGAAGTAGTGTGAATATGATGTTTTATTCTGCTGGGTTTTGCTCCTGTAAGTACCCAGGAGGTTGAACTTCATTAGGAAATGCTCTTTGTATTAAACGGCTCCACACCTCCTCCCCTCTTTTCTGAGTGACAGCTGTAGCGTCCAACCAGGAGACCACTACTGCTGTTAGTAAGAGGAGAGGGCGGGTCTGCAAAGCAACTCAGTACAGAGAGCACATCACAGTGAAGCTCCGCCTCCTAAGCACTTGCAGAAGCAGAACCTAGACGAATAAAATAATAAAAGCTACACTTAAGGTATGTATATACTGTTTTCCCCATCACCTACCTAGTGCTGTCAGCAGTTTAGCATGGTCAAAACTTCTGACAGACTTCCCTTAAGTCCATACATATTACTTCCATCAGTGAAGCTGTAACAAGCAGTAGGTTTGAACCCACTGTGCCAACTAATAGGTTTGGCTTTGGGCTATCCCTATCCCTAAGGACATTATCCTGGAATTTCTATAGTTTTCACCCTTTAACTCCTATAGGATCTGGCCTTTGTTGCAGGGGAGCAATCAGACCACTACCTCTTGAGATAGTCCTAGTGTAGTTGGAAGCTGAACCACAGGGGTCAGAAGCACTGGTGTAAAGCACAGAGAGTTCAGGCAATATTCATTGTCAGGTACCAAGCCATGGTCAGGGCTTAACACAAGCAGAGGTAAGGTACATGGGTAGATGGTCAGAATAGCACACCTTCAGTGCTAACTAATTAATGAGGAAACCTATTGCTATGGCACCCTCCCACATGAGAAAGTGCCTTAAATACCTCAGGGTTGCCAGCCATTGGCTGGTGAAGATGAGGGTGTACACATGCTGGCCATTTAAGAGCCGGAGGGAGCGTGCACACCTTGTGGGCAAATAAGCCACAACCTGCATGGAAGTAAAGAGTGGACCTGGTGGCCAGACCATCCAGGAAGAGGATAGCAAGGGGTAAGTCTAGGCCTCCACGCAGGGTAAGCAGAGCAGCAGTGGCGGCTGGAAGCCACCACTTAATTGTTATTGATAGAGGTGCTTTGGCCTCCTCATATTACTGGTCAGTATGAAGTAACATACAATACATGCTATTACATAAGATATTGCAGCTTATTATGTGGTTTTGAAGGACCTGCAGTATCTATTAGGAGTATGTGGGGACATGTCAGTGTCCTGCAGATGTCTAAAGGAATATCTAGTTATAAATTCCACTATGCTTTTCTTACTTTAGGAAAACAGGAAGGTCATAGACCCATAGACACACAGACATGACCCCCACTGTTGCCATGAAGCTGCTGGAGATTCTTGTAGTAGAGGCTTATTACTAGGGAGCCAAAGTAAACTATGGAAGGAAGACGCATCAAATGAGCCATGTGTTCCCTGTATAAATACCGCTCCTGGTGGTTTGAGGCCATGAATGTAAATGTCGACTAACTTTGAGCATACTTCAAAATTTCTAGATGTAGATATTTCTGCAACAAAATCCACCAAGTATGAAGACACCCTTAGGAGTAATCATGGGTCAAAATAGCAGCATTGGGAATAGTGCCCCTCTGACCATGACCACCTTCTGCAGGTATCCATTCTGTTCAATATCTTTTCCTCCTAGTGCACATGAAAACAGTAATGCCATGCTGTGATACAAAAATAATGCACTTAGTAAAGTTACAGCTCAGGAATTGTGCAAACAGTGATGTCACAGTAATGACCTAATGCACATAGTGATGTTACAATACAAGGACATTGTCCCCAGTGATATCACTGGATACAATGCCCAGGATCAGGACAAGGAAAAATACACATAGTGATATCACTGCATATGAATTGTGTATCTAATTATGTGAAAATACAGGAATAATGAATGTAGCAAAGTGAAATAATGAACATAATGATGTCACAACGCAGGAACAATACAGGCATATTAAACACAGCAATGTCACAGTACAGAGATAGTAAACACAGTGATGTCACAGTACAGAGATAATAAACACAGTGATGTCACAGTACAGGAATAATGAACATAGTGATGTCACAGTACAGGGAAAATAAACACAGTGATGTCACCGTACAGGAATAATGAACATAGTGATGTCACAGTACAGGGAAAATAAACACAGTGATGTCACAGTACAGAGATAATAAACACAGTGATGTCACAGTACAGGGATAATAAACACAGTGATGTCACAGTACAGGGATAATAAATACAGTGATGTCACAGTACAGAGATAATAAACACTGTGATGTCACAGTACAGAGATAATAAACACTGTGATGTCACAGTACAGAGATAATAAACACAGTAATGTCACAGTACAGAGATAATAAACACAGTGATGTCACAGTACAGGGATAATAAATACAGTGATGTCACAGTACAGGGATAATAAACACAGTGATGTCACAGTACAGGGATAATAAACACAGTGATGTCACAGTACAGAGATAATAAACACAGTGATGTCACAGTACAGAGATAATAAACACAGTGATGTCACAGTACAGGGATAATAAACACAGTGATGTCACAGTACAGAGATAATAAACACAGTGATGTCACAGTACAGAGATAATAAACACAGTGATGTCACAGTACAGGGATAATAAACACAGTGATGTCACAGTACAGAGATAATAAACACAGTGATGTCACAGTACAGGGATAATGCACATAGTCATATCATACTTAAGAAATAATGTACACAGTGATATCACAGTACAGGGATAATAAAAACAGTGATGTCACAGTACAAAGATAATAAATACAGTGATGTCACAGTACAGAGATAATAAACACAGTGATGTCACAGTACAGGGATAATGCACACAGTCATATCATAATTAAGAAATAATGTGCACAGTGATGTCACAGTACAGGGATAATAAACACAGTCATATCATAATTAAGAAATAATGTGCACAGTGATGTCACAGTACAGGGATAATGCACACAGTCATATCATAATTAAGAAATAATGTACACAGTGATGTCACAGTATAAACATAATGCACATTGCTAGAATAATGCACATAATGATGCCACAGCACAGAGATAATGCACAAGGACCTTAGGACTTAGGACAGTCTGTACTCTGGATCCTATTCACAGACTACAGGCTGCTGTAAATCGCAGATACAATCTGCAGGCAGAATTCGGCAGGTCTTGAATGTTATCATCAGATTCAGATCACTTCATAATCAGTCGAATAATACAATTTAAGCAGAACGTTGCCCTTTAAACAATTACAGAGCAGATATAGTATTTATGTGAATGTGCACCTTACACGTATTGTGATTATTATTACTGTCATTATGACATTTCAATTCATTATTTGCCTAAATAACGGTGGAATTCCACGTCTGTAAACTCATCATTTTAGAAAGGAAAGAGTTAAAAGTCCAAGCTAATGAGGACTTATCCTTGAAGAGCCATATTCACAATCTGTTGGATTTTTTCCTAGCCAATTCCATTTTAACACCAAGGTATAGTGGTCTCCAGGGAAAAGCTCGGTTTTATTATAGCTGGATAGATCTCCTGTAAATAGATTGAATGTAATAATCTTCTAAATTAGTCATATAAAAAATACATTTTAGGCATCAAAATTTAAGTAACTTCTGTGTTTTTTCTCTTGTTTGCAACTCAATTGTTCAGATTTCCTCCGAAGTGGATGAGTTTACAGAATAAGACGATATAAAAGCTGTAGGAGGAGGGAGGTGGTCAGACATAGGCTGCTTGTGTTCACAAGTCATTCTTTTGGCCAACATGGGAGACATCATCAGGAAGAAGTACGGAAAATAGCAAAAACTCTTCTGAAAATCTCTACATTTTGCTGCATTTGCATCTTAGGAGTGGTATGGCTGGCAATGGGAGCATGTGTCCCAGATCTCCTGTCCAGTATTCTAGGTCTATGGGTGCTGCTGCCCATGACCACTCAAATAAATCAGATTTCCATGGCAGGCACAGACCATGGGGGCAGCTGGTAGGCATTGGTGGCATTGCTTATGAGTAACCTGACCTGCATTGTTTATGAGCAATCCTTTCAGGCACTTGTCATGGAATCAGAATAGATGTCATTGTCATGGTGAGATTGTCTCTGTAATGATTTATTACTGTTAATATTTTAATTGTTAGTGTAGAATAGAACAAAAAAAAATGCACATTTGCCACCACATGTCATGAGCATGTGGTGGCAGAAAGAAAGCAGTTACCATAGAAGGCAGGGAGGGGGGTGTTGTTAAAGAATATGGGAATGTACCACAATGGAGGAGTCACAGGTGTCCATGTGACAAGCCGTGTATCTGGGAGTAGCTGTCATGGTGGTCTGGGCTGAATGGAGAAATCAGGAAAGCAAATGACCACAGTGAGAAAAGGTGTTGGCTATGAGCCATTGGATTTAAATGGATTGGTCCACAAAAAAACAGGAATGTTTTGAACAATGGAGGGTCCATCCGCTGGGTGTCCTACCCCATCGAGCACGCGAACAGGGCATTCCGTGTTTCCATAGAGGAATGATCATGCATGTGAGCCATTGCTCCTTTTGAAGTCTATGGGGCTGACAGAGATAGCTGAGTGCTGTCGTGGTTGGAATACCAGCGATTGTACATTCATCATCTATCCCAATGGTGGCGAAGCTATGACACAGGTGCCAGAGGTGGAACTCAGACCCCTCTCTGTGGACACCCGCACCCTGTAGAAAGTCTATGGTGTACCAATATGACTTTTCCTGCAAGGGCGCACTATGAACGGCACAAGCAGCACACTGAATGTAGGCAGGCTATTATAGATAAATGATAAAGTACATGAAAGGTATACTATACTGGGCTGTAGTATTCAGGCTACATTGCCGTCTTGACACTCGGTCTCTAAAAGTTTTGCCATCACTGATCTATCCTGTGGTTAGACAATCCTTTTTTTTTTGTTTTTTTTTTATTTTTTTACTGGACCAACAATTTTACTGTTTTTGAGCTTTTTGATTTTGGTTACTGTATAGCAGTATTTTTTGCTCATTGTCTGGTTTTACTATTAGTTCACTGTGTGGGAGTATAAAACGATCAATGTATGATGATATTATTTTAAATTATAATAAACATATTATACTATTCCCTACAGATCTGAATCTCTAGAACTTACAGCCCATGGAGGCAGTCAAAGTAGCCACTATGTGCTCCTGAGGAAGGGCCCCATTACAGGTTGGTCAGCGTAATGGATGATGAGACCCTGCACAGGTATCTGATATCTAAAGATGTGTAAAAATGGTAAAAGGGGCCCCAGATCTCATCACAGAAGGCTATGAGTGAGACATTGTCAAGCAGCACCTGAAATATTCCATTTTCTTTTCACCTTTCAGGCCACCGTACATGGTTCACTGGTAAAACCATTAGGTCCTCTTAGAAGTGTATTTATTAGTGATGAGACAAATACAATTGCCTTTCTCTCTAGGACAATAACCACAGTCTAGAGAATCAGACATGCAGTAACCATTACTATTTTATTATCTACATACAGAATGCAAATGTTACAGACACGATCTCCTTTTATCCCGACAACATATGGCAAATCTGTGTCTCTCAAATCCACTCACATAAAAGTTGCCCGGTGCAATACAAAAGCCATGATTTGCTTACTCATACATATAATACCTCTCCAAAGTTATTAGTCCCTGCCCTGCTCTTTATGCCGGGGACATCTCAAGTACACAAAGCTGCATACATTACTTGAATAGTACAACAGGGGAAACTTCCTTCACCCCGACGGTTTGCAAAATAAGAAGTGGCACAAAAGGAAACACAGAGGCAGACTTCATAATGATGTTACCCCCAGTGCTTCCTGCATTGTTATCAGCAACCGCCTTGTTTTCAGGATACCGAAGGCTCCGTCCAACTCAACAGCGTTCAGGAACTTAGCCTGAGCCTGCTACGAATGTGGGATCTCATATGTTCACCGTTGATTAGAAAGCATTACCGGTATTGTCCTTTTGGGCTTTACGTGAGCAATAAAAACGCTCGCCCTGATTTGAAACCAGCAGACACCAAGAGGATTTGCTGATTGCTAATGAGAAAGCTAGGGCTTGCTCAGATCAGCGGGGACGTTCTTGCTGGGGTCTGTAGATTGCTGTGCGTAATATGGACTGGATGCCTACGGAACTTTGCCTGGTTGGTAGGAAAATGCAATAACTTTATTGAAGCCTCAGCAAAAGGATTTGCTTTGTGAAGACTTTTTTCCCCTAAATTACCAGTTCTGTCAAGTGACCCAGACGTCGCTCACTTCAGACGTCAAACTCCAAAACCAATGGAGTCACATACAGTAAATGCTCTGATAGGAATTTTGACACGGCTGGTAAATATTTAACGTTTCATTTGTAGTTTCTAGAATTATGTGGACAGTTATGGGATACAAAGTTGCATTTTTTGTGTGAACAAAATATGAATTGTACAAGTGGCAAAGATATGTGTACAACGCCCAGTGGGACTCAGGCCTGTAGCTTATGAATGAGTACTAATATCATCTGCTACATGTATGTTTGGAGAGTAGTTATACCATCTGTTGGTAAGAGTAGTGATGAGATCTATATTTGAAGTATAGTGATGTAATCCTCTATTATTTGGAGAGTAGTGATGTCATTCTCTATCATTTGGAGTGTAGTTATGTCATTCTCTATCATTTGGAGTGTAGTGATGTCATCCTCTATATTTGGATAGTTAGTAGTATCATCCTCTATTATTTGAAGAGTAGTGTATCATCCATTATTATTTGGAGAGTAGTGACGTCCTCCTCTATTATTTGGAGAGTAGTGATGTCACCATCTATATTTGGAGAGTAGTGATGTCCTCCTCTATTATTTGGAGAGTAGTGATGTCACCATCTATATTCAGAGAGTAGTGATGTCCTCCTCTATTATTTGGAGTGTAGTGATATCCTCCTCTATTATTTTAAAAGTAGTAATGTCATCCTCTATTATTTGGAGAGTAGTGATGTCATTCTCTATATTTGGAGAGTAGTTATGTCCTCATTTATTATTTGGAATGTAGTGAAGTCATCCTCTATTATTTGAAGAGTAGTGATGTCATCCACTATTATTTGGCGTGTAGTGATGTGATCCTTTATATTGGGGAGTAGTGATGTAATTCTCTATTATTAGGAGTGCAGTGATGTTATCCTCTATATTTGGGGAGTCCTGATGTCATCCTCTATATTTGGGGAGTAGTGATGTCATCCTCTATATTTAGAGAGTAGTGATGTCATCCTCTATTATTTGGAGAGTAGTGATGTCATCCTTTATATTTGTCAGAAATTCATCCAGCCAAATCACTATTCATTGCTATGCTGTGAGGGTTGCTATGCCAAGCAGCTAAGTCCCAGCTCTCTCTCTCTCTCTCTCTCTCTCTCTCTCTCTGCCCCATAACAGTTATGCCCCTTCACAGTGGTAACGCCCTCTCCATGCTTCCTTCACAGTAATAATGCTCACAATGTGCCCCCTCAGCATTAATAAATTTAAAAAAACTAACCACTCATCTTGTCTTGTTCCTTATGATCAGATCACCTCCAGCACTCCACTGCAGGCACAGGAAGATTCATGTCCCCATTGGTCTTGTTTCCTTTACGGCAGTTTTCTAATACCTCAGAGACTATGGGCAGCACTGTGGCTCAGTGGTTAGCACTGGTGCTTTGCAGCACTGGGGTCCAAGGTTTGAATCCGACCAAGGACAACATTTGCATGGGTTTCCTTTGGGTTCTCCAGCTTCTTCCCACATGCCAAAGGGAATGAACTTAGATTATGAGCTCCATTGGGGACAGCTTCATAGTAGTGCTATATAAGTGTGTAAAATAAATAATTAAACTGTAAGATTGGATGGCCCTGTTTAAGAGCCCTCTACCCACTGAGTAAAATCAGAGTTCCTTCCATGCCCCACAGCATAGGTTGTCTCTATGGCGCATACACCCTTGATCTGTGTGGAATTTTAATACAGCAGATCACAGTGAAGTTCTGGCGGGCATATTGTACAACTTATCACCAATCTATAGGTTACAATGTTACTTGCTATTCATATTGCACAGCAGAAGTCATGTTAAATCATCTTTGGGCTGCACTCTGATTATTATTGCAATTGCATAATGTAAATTAAATAGAAAATTTGCATTTCTTGACTGTAGTGTACAATAATAGAAAAATGATATGTCAGAAAAAACATCTATTTTTTTAGATTTTAGTATACAGTTTTTATTTTTCCATACCACCAAATATGTTAAAAACACACCCTGAAATCTTACTGTTTCCACTTAGATCACTAAGCTTCACAATTGGCTGGCAATTCATGTTCTTTAGAGATCACTTATCAACAGTCATTTCATTATCATCACAGGGTAGATAATATGATATATATATATATATATATATATATATATACACTATTCACAATAAATCATAATTACATCCTACCTCTCCCCGCACGATGATAACCTTTGTCCAGGTCACAGAGCATGCCCACAACACTTTCTCAAAATCCAATGTCATCTCCAATGTACAGGTTCCTATGGTTCATATGGCTCCTGTAAAGAATATCTCCGAATACTATTAAAAACAGCAAAATTACTACCCCACAATCATGTACAGAATATAGAATAAAACATCTACAATAATAATAATAATAATAATAAAAACAAGAAAAAACAATATGGATCTGGCTTTAATTAGTAAAAAGATAATCATGAAAAAATATATATGTGATACTTTCCCTTTAATAAGACTCAAGCAAGGGAGCAGGCGTAGATTTAGGCAAGTGTAAAGTCCGCAGACGCCTTTACATAACTTAGGCGGATGAACTGCCAGCGCAAGAGGAACGAAGATCAGCGTCTAAATCGCTGATCTTGATAAATGTCCCCCTCTATATCTAAAAACTTAGAAGCCAAATTATATTTTTGACCACCTAATGAAAAGTAAACATTACTGCAAATAAAATTTAAAAAATGACAGCATTTCCAAAAGATTGTGAATTTCCTGACTGTAATATATAAAGACTGAATCCAACATTTACTTTCTCTATGTTCCAGCTGCCGGCACTTGCCAGCAGAGGGAGCTTAGGAGCTTAATGCATACTTATATACACTGAAGTGACTGGAGTTGTGGTCATGTATGCGCAACATTCCTCATTCTTATAGGTTACTCTGGGACTTCTGTTCTCGTGTTTGCTGGGGGTCATTGCTGTAGGACCTCCAGAGATCAGACACTAATAAGCTATCTTGTGAATAAGGAATAGGTATTGTTAGTGGAAAAAGAGGCCAAAAAGAGGGCCTTCAGTGGGAGGATCCTCCCTCTATGATGTCTGCACGCCCTAATAGAAGATATAGACAAGGGTTGTTCTATTGAGACCATCCCTTTAATAAAAAAAAAAATAAAAAATTACAAAATCCAACATATTAACATCACTTGCAATTTTCCTTCTGAATTGTTTTCTATAATTGTTGTGCAGTACCCCAGAACAGGGTCACTTAGGGTGGTCAGAGGTCCGGTTTTAGGCTGGACAGTCCAGCTTTCAGACGCCCTGTCTTCCATCCAGCACAGGACCTGGACGGACGCAGGGATGTCCTTTTAAACAGCTCACGCTCAGTCAGCAGCATTGTGCAGTCTGGGCATGAGCTGCAGGGATAAAGCCACGCTCCCTCTCGCCTTGGCAGCTGTCCTGAAGTTGATTTGGCTTTTCCTTTTTTTAAATCTCCATAGGCTGCGGGCTGGAAGGGGGCATGGCCTGAGCGGATCAGGCGTGGCTTAGCGGAGCAGGGAGCAAGGTTAGAAAGTCAGTTTTTTTAGGGTGGTCTGAGTGGCCACCCTAGGGTTACTGCTAAAGGTTAATTGCATTGATGTTAAAGAAGCACTCCCTTTGTTTGCTTGTTTTTTTCTCCAAACCTAAAGATGTGTCCTCAAATATGTCAAAGAAGTTGTTAGTGTTGCTTCATCCTTGCTCCCTCCGTTTCTTCGTTTCCTGTACTGGTCCGCCATCTTTAACTGCCTTTTCTCTCTACTATATTCATTAGAAATGGCTGCTGCTCTTTCAAAACTCCTTCCTATGTTGCTGCAGTCTTGCCTGCAAGTCCCAGAAAACTGCCATCTGAAGGGGGAGTACTATTGTTTCCAACCACTGATCCTCCTCCTGGCAGTCTGTACTCTCATCATCCTGACAGGACCTTATGATGTCACTGTTTTCAGATTAGCAAACATCTAAACACTTATTTGATTGAATTATTATGTGCGACTTGATCTGGTCACATGACCATGTGACTTCAAAAAGTCCTTGCAGCTTACTGATTCTAAGCATTCTATGCAGGTGTGGAAGAGGAGGTGGGAGCTGTAGTGGGAGGAGCTGCTGAGGGGCAGAGATACAGCAGATGACAATTCAAACTGCACACTCTGCTTGAAGTTTTAATCTGCACAGGATGGAGAGAAACTGGATTCCTGGGGAACACATCATATAAGGACAGAATGGTTAGTCCTATCTAAGTCACATGAAGCAGTAACTGAAAGTAAAGGTGTCACTTTCTGTATAAACTAAGCATCAAAATATGTAACTTTATTAGTAAAAGAGGGTTCATATCTATTTTAAATGCAAGTCTGAAAAGAAAACCATGGGAGTGGGTCTTTAAGTGAAAGTTCTGATTCATTGTGTTTGTATGCCTAATAGAATTGTATGAATAGGGAAGAGAAGTGCACATTGGGAGGACCATATGAAAAAGGTCTATAGTAAGAACAGAGAGGTTTACCTTAAAGAATTGTGCAGAAGTTACAGTACAACACTTAGCAGAGCAGGAGGTGAGTTCCATGGGCTTGCTCCAATGTCAGGTCCCGGGTGGGCCAACTGGTGATTTGAAAGCAATAGATGAATGAAGAAGGTCCATGCGATGCTCGGATCAGGAACAGGTTGGAGACAGGAGTAGCATTCAAAATCTTTATTGAGGATGTATATGACCCATTTCGGATATTATCTAAAGAAGGAGCCTGTTCAGCTCTGAAACGCGTCATATGCATATGATTTTGAATGCTACTCTGTCTCCAACCAGTTCCTGATCCGAGCAGCTCACAGACCTTCTTCATTAATCTACTGCTTAATAGAATTGTATGGACAGTTTAGGATTAGCAACCTTTGCTCATCACCTTAGATTAGCAGGAAATGGACTTTGTCCCACCCCTTGGTTATTCAGGTAGTGTGTTCAGTCTAGCTGTGTTACAGTTAGGATCTATATGTGTAAGCTCCTCAGAGCTAAGCTCAAGCTCAGAGAATTTTCATCTCTGAGACATCTACAGCCAAGGAGTCATCTGCTACACCAGAGTGCTCCAGATAGAATAAAAATCAGAAGGTCCAGTATCTACTAGGCCATTCAATGGAGTTAGTCAAGGTATTGTACATGTTTATGGCCGAGAGAAAGACCTTACTGCTGTGAGAGGGAAATTTCCAAATGCACCCTTCCACACTTTGAGACAGTCTGGTCAACCGTATCTTAAATCTGCTCCCCTCAGGCTGAGAATTTTCAGAAGCATTGACCTACAACCATACTGCATGCCTGTGGTTCTGCAGAGAAACTTTAGAGACTGTCTATACACTGTGTCATATGCCACCAAGCTGTTGGATGTACAGTACTACTACTCCTGTTCTGGACTTTAGTAAAGAGAGACTTGTTAGATATCAACTGGCTGGTTACTGACTCCACCATTTGCTAGCCATTGCATCTGCTCTCCTGCCATGCAACCAGACCAACACCTAACATCAAGGGCACCCCAACTACTACCAGGTGGAGCCCACATATCAGGGTGTGCATTGAGGGAAGAAACTGTGTACCCACCCCCCAGTCACTGCATGGCCCCAGGGAGCAGAACAGAGAGGATATTGCCCCTGTGAACTTTGAGTATTAAAACAACCCTTATGGCTAGAGATGAGCGAATCTATTCGTCGATTCGTTGATTCGTATCAAATCTTGGAAATTTTTAGCTGCGAAGCAAATCCGAATATTAGGTGATTCGCTTCGACTTTGAACGCATTTGCTACTTAGTTTGTCCTATAAATTATACGCTATTGCTACCATAAGTTATGGTTGCGTACGAATTCAATTCATTAGCAACATTTTACTGTTAGTTCGTTTATCGTGTGCAAAAGCCCGGGAAGAAAGCGGTCACCTGACCTAGTGTGCAGGGCTTGCTCTGATTGTCTCAGGCTCGGTAAGCCAGTGATGCATCACTTCTGCTGTGACTGCTGAGACGAGCAAAAGCACTGTGTGTGAAGTTCTGAGACCTGTTTTGTGAAAATTGGGATGTAATTGCTCTGGAAATCCATATTACACATATCAGGGATACTGCAGGGCAAGTGCAGGACCAGTTCAGGGCTAGTAATTAATCAGGCAGGGAGAGATAGGGAGAGACGGGGAGAGATAGGGAGATACAGGGACAAAGACCAGCTGCAGGGCCACAGAGTGAATTGAAAAATGTCTGGAATGGATAAGCAAAAGGGGTCCATTTCCAGCCAGACCTGGAGCTCTAAAAAAAAAAGGAGAAGGTGGCACAGGCAGAATTGCCAAAGGACCTGTAGGCGGAGCATCTACTCGTAGTATTCGCAATACTTGGCTGTTGTTCCACCAGGCTAACCCACCAAGGCGTAAAATTGTAGTGGAGGAGAAAGTGGATGAGGTAGTGGAGTGGATGGCATGCTCATCTCAGTCTCAGCCAGATGATCTGCTGTCATCTGCTGATACAGTATCCATATGTAGCCAGGGGTCAGACTCAGAGCATTCCTCCTGCTCCACCATTCCTCTCCAGCAAAGCTCATCATTTTTGAATGCACGTTGTATGCTTATGCGTACGTGTTCAAAGAGGTTGCGTACCTTTTTACCTGAACGTTCGTTATTAGTGCGCGAATGTTCGCTAAAAGCCATATAATTACGTATATATTGTGTACGCAAATTCAACTAATCTATTCGTCGAATATACGAATTAGGGATGAGCGAACTTTTGAAAAGTTCGGTTCGGTTCGCTTCGGCGAACTTTCTTGAAGTTCGGATTCGTACGAACCGAACCTAAAACGAACCTTGCTATAACGGCTGAATAATTGCTTCTACAATAATGGGAGTCAGATAGGGTATAGTTTCGTTTACTTGCAGTTTCTATTACAATGAAAAAAGTGGAAAAAATCCAAGTGACTTCAACAACGGCGATGCAAAATATACGCATATTTGAGAATCTACACTAATGCGTACGCTAATGCGAACATTCCCGCACAAATAACGAACATACAGTCTAGCGTTGTCAAAGGTACGCTACTTAACTAAATGAATATGTACGAATTAGCGTACGCATACACTGCGTCTGCGAACATTCCTACACAAGTAACGAACATACAGTCTAACGTTGTCAAAGGTACGCTACTTAACTGAATATGTACGCATTAGCGTACTCATACACTGCGTCTGCGAACATTCCTACTCAAGTAACGAACATACAGTGTAGCGTTGTCAATTGTACGCTACTTAACTGAATATGTACGAATTAGCGTACATTCTCAATAAATATGCGTATATTTTGCGTCGCCGTTATTTTAACCAGATTCGTTACGAACTTTGTCAAAATTCGGTTCGGTGACGAACCGATCTTTTGGGAAAGTTCGTAACGAATCTGGTTCGTTACGGTTCGGTTCGCTCATCCCTAATACGAATCTTAGGAAAAGTTCGGCGAATATTCGGCGAATAAAATTTTGCATGATTTGCTAATCTCTACTTATGGCCACAATTACCACTCACATCCTCCACAAACTCCTCCAGGTCGCTGCAGTTGCACAATATCAACTCATAGTTTTTGCATACTTTGCATACTTTTGCATACTTTTTTAGACATCCCCCAGGGCCCTATTCTCTACTAAGGAATATCGCCTCCCAGGTGTAGGAATGCCGAGTGGTATAATTGTGTGGCCTAAAATGTCTCTGGTGTGTCATAGTGCTCACAGGCTTTGGCTCCGCTTGCAATAAATAGGGGGAATAATTGAGGGATGTAGTAATAAACAAGTCCAGACCTTGTGGTGAAATCCAACACAGCTTTGCTTAAGTAGACTTGCATCCAAATAACAATCTGGTGGCTTTATCTTTAGCAAAATTTTACTGTTAGTTCGTTTACCGTGTGCAAAAGCCCGGGAAGAAAGCGGTCACCTGACCTAGTGTGCAGGGCTTGCTCTGATTGTCTCAGGCTCGGTAAGCCAGTGATGCATCACTTCTGCTGCGACTGCTGAGACGAGCAAAAGCACTGTGTGTGAAGTTCTGAGACCTGTTTTGTGAAAATTGGGATGTAATTGCTCTGGAAATCCATATTACACATATCAGGGATACTGCAGGGCAAGTGCAGGACCAGTTCAGGGCTAGTAATTAATCAGGCAGGGAGAGATAGGGAGAGACGGGGAGAGATAGGGAGATACAGGGACAAAGACCAGCTGCAGGGCCACAGAGTGAATTGAAAAATGTCTGGAATGGATAAGCAAAAGGGGTCCATTTCCAGCCAGACCTGGAGCTCTAAAAAAAAGGAGAAGGTGGCACAGGCAGAATTGCCAAAGGACCTGTAGGCGGAGCATCTACTCGTAGTATTCGCAATACTTGACTGTTGTTCCACCAGGCTAACCCACCAAGGCGTAAAATTGTAGTGGAGGAGAAAGTGGATGAGGTAGTGGAGTGGATGGCATGCTCATCTCAGTCTCAGCCAGATGATCTGCTGTCATCTGCTGAAACAGTATCCATATGTAGCCAGGGGTCAGACTCAGAGCATTCCTCCTGCTCCACCATTCCTCTCCAGCAAAGCTCATCATTTTTGAATGCATGTTGTATGCTTATGCGTACGTGTTCAAAGAGGTTGCGTACCTTTTTAGCTGAACGTTCGTTATTAGTGCGCGAATGTTCGCTAAAAGCCATATAATTATGTATATATTGTGTACGCAAATTCAACTAATCTATTCGTCGAATATACGAATCTTAGGAAAAGTTCGGCGAATATTCGGCGAATAAAATTTTGCATGATTTGCTAATCTCTACTTATGGCCACAATTACCACTCACATCCTCCACAAACTCCTCCAGGTCGCTGCAGTTGCACAATATCAACTCATAGTTTTTGCATACTTTGCATACTTTTGCATACTTTTTTAGACATCCCCCAGGGCCCTATTCTCTACTAAGGAATATCGCCTCCCAGGTGTAGGAATGCCGAGTGGTATAATTGTGTGGCCTAAAATGTCTCTGGTGTGTCATAGTGCTCACAGGCTTTGGCTCCGCTTGCAATAAATAGGGGGAATAATTGAGGGATGTAGTAATAAACAAGTCCAGACCTTGTGGTGAAATCCAACACAGCTTTGCTTAAGTAGACTTGCATCCAAATAACAATCTGGTGGCTTTATCTTGGCTTCCAGCAGGTTTTAGCATTTAAACTTGGCAGGTAAAATTCTCTGCTCTAATTCTCTGTAGCTTGCTGCTGTACTGACAAGCTGTAAACTTGGGTTACTTTAAAGGCTGCACTTTTCTCCTTGTTTGGACTTATCTTGGGCCAGGGAAACACCTCCTGGCTTCTGAGGCTGTATACCTCTGTCTTTCAGGCCAGCAGAGCTGAAGGTGCTCTGGCTGGCAGGGGCACGGCTCTGCACACCCTTCCCCTAGCAGGGGGTAACTAGAACTGGTTTTTACTAGATCCTCGCCCTTCCTGCAGGAAGTGGGAACAGTCCACTTCTCTCCAGAAGGGGGTCAGAATGGAATCGAAAGGTCCACTCTGAGAAACTACGGCTCTGTCCTGTTTGCTCTCACCTACTGGTACGCCAGGCACATAGTACATAGTAAAACAGTTGCAAATATTATATAGATATACACATTTTTTCAGGTCCTGGAATAAAATGCAAAGAATGGCACTGAAGTTAGCAAACATAGATAGAAGCAAGGAGAAATGGTGGTAACGCCACTCTGGGGTGTTACAGATGCAGTAGCAGAGGGGCTTGTTCCTGTAAAAGAGCCAAGTCTGAACAAGGCCTAATGCATATGCAGCAAGTATACTGTAGTATCTGTACCATTTCTGAAGACATTCCCCACCACTGTTCCTTTTAATACATGAGTCCTTTCATAAAACATGTAGGAGTCTCAGTTGCATGCACCTTTTTATAGACCTATGGCGTGCTACCATCTATGAAGCAGACCGAGGCAGCGTCAACGCTATTTATGATTGTGCTTTAGGGCATTAGCAGGGGATACTGTCAGAGGCATAAAAGAAATATATGCAGCAGCCACTTTTTAGGATATTTAAGATGGTAGAAAACTAAAAGTTAACATAGGTGATTTGACTTCTGGGCTGCTGGGGGCACAGTCCTTAAATCTAAGGGTTACTGCTGTCAGGCCGAGACCTTTTTTCCTCCTGTCAGATTTATCACGATACAGAAAACAAAAATTCCCCCCAGCCTGCAGCATTTAGTGTGCAAAGACCTCTCCTCAACATTTTGTAACTGTGGAAATCAGGAAGGCAGCCTGTGACCTTCCGTTTATGTGACAGCGCTGGAGTCCCAGGAGCGGCTGATGCATCCTCTGATATTTGGAAAAGTGTCATGTTTTCGTTATATGGGAAACTGTCATATTGCTGTTGTCACAAAATAAAACACTTCTTACAGTTATCATTTTTGTTTCTTTTGTGTGACCCCGGCAATTGACGGCTTGTTTGTTATGTTTTTTTTATTTTTTTTATTTTACTGTATAGCTTAGAGCAATTTCGATGAGATTTAAATGGAAGGCTTCTGACACCTGAAGTGACGGAAGAAAGCGCTGGGCTTAATAAGTTATTTTGAGGACTTTCAACGTCATAGATAATAGGAATTGATGGCTACAGTGTATATTTCCACACAAATTCATTCATGGGGGTTGTCCCAGAAAACAGCTCCACCTTTGTTCATAGGTTATATCTGGTATTACAATTCCTCCTTTTCAACTAGATAAATCTCCCTTGACATGTTTGCTTTAGTAACTACTTGCATCCCCATGTACGTAATAACAATTCTGAAGTATTATATGCTATTATTATTATTCCTTCTAGAAGTTATGAATGAATTGGAGCAGTCCGTTATGAAGGTCCTAAAGGATATTACCAGTTTTGGGTGTGTCCCTGCACAGGCAGCACTGACTGGATAGTGTCAGACTGTGGAGAGGTACACCCATTTCATTGAAAACTGCTAGTAATTAATTTATAACATCTAGCCGGAAAAATAAAGGAATAGTACTGTCATGACGACGCTCCGTGCCCACCGCCATCCATGGTGGGCACAGGCACAGCATCACTCAGTTTCTGCCCGGCCGCCAGACTCCTGTGTCCCATGCTGTAGGCCACAGCCTGGCGTCAAGGCCTCATCCTGTGTGTAGTAGAGAGACCTTTCCCTGTAGAACTGCAGGGGTTAATGCCAGTTCTAATCCTGTGCTCATCTGCTTTGTCTATTTAGTTGTGCTGCTGACCTCACTTCCTTACCTGAGAAATTGGTCTCTATAGATCTTGATAGGTCTCTCTAGCTCTAGCTGGTACATGTACAGAGCTATAATCCATTTGTTTGCCAGTGTGTGAACTTCTGAATGTTTCATGGACACTGAACTTCTGCCATTTGACCTGACCTGTGCCTGTTCACTGTACTGACCCTGTGCCTTCTGCCCTGATCTTTGGATTGTTTCACGGAACTCTGTCCACTTTGACCTCAGCCTGTTTCTAGACTAGCAGTATTATCTGCAGTATTACCTGATCCCTCAGTACTGGGTCAGCAGCTATCAACAACAGGACTTTCCCAAGAGGTAGTGGCCTGGTGGCCCCCCTGCATACAACCTAGATGCCCAGTGCTGCCATGATGAGTGAGACTCTCCTTTGAGCTGCATAAGAGAGTGTTAAGAGCTAATTCCTCATCACATCGTAGATATTATAGCACCAGCAACTGTCCAGGCTAATGGTTTCTCTCATCCCCATATGCTCAGTACGACTCTGTCCTCATAAGTTTAAAATGACCAAACAAGGGGGATGAACCAGCTAACAGGATGGGAAGGTCAAAATGAGATAAAGGTTGTGGTGGCTTGAATCAGTATAAGGTAGATGCATACAAGTTTGCCTTAACGGAGTTTTAACTGATCACCTTTCCTCTGACACCCAAGACTCCCATGTTCAGCTATTTTAGAAGGCACCGTTGTTCGCAGCAGAACCTAGGCCATGTTGCCTTCATCGATCACATGGCCTAGGTGCAACTTTGCCCCATAAAAGTGAATGGGGCTGAGCTACAATACCAAGCACATTACAAAGTACCGCCACTGTGCTTGATGAACTGAGAGCAGACCCGGCATTACTGCAATCTTCGGTGCCTTCTCAAACAGCTGATTGGTGAGGGTCCTGGTTGTTGGTCCTCCACCAGTCACATAATGATGACTTATGGACAGGAAAAAAAATCCCAGAAGACCCCTTTAGGGCTCATGCACATGAACATGTGCGGTCAGTCCCCGCTCTGTGGACCGCACTGACAGTGGGGCCGCCGCATTCAAATCTTGGACCCATTCACTTGAATGGGATCTGAGATCTGAATCCCATGGTTCACACAGCAAAAAAGTAGTGCATGCACTACTTGTTTGCGGTGCGGAGGTACGGCCAGAAACACCACGGAAGCACTCCGTAGCCCTTCCGTGGTGTTCCGATTGGTGTCTCCGTTACACATCTCCGGGATTGCGGACCCACAGTGATGCGGGGTGCACATGGCAGGTGCCCGTGAATTGCGGACCCACAGTATGCGGGCCGCAATACGGCCATGGACTGGCAACGGCTGTGTACATGAGTCCTTAAAGTGTAACTATCATAATTTTTTTATTTGCGAGTTCATTAGAGCTAGGCATCTATACCTGAGTTAGTCTGTCAATGATTGCCAAAAGAACTGTAATTACCTTATAATGACAGCTTTTATTAATGTCTCCTGACCCTTTCCATTGTTCAGTTAAAAGACCGTTGCTATGGCTGATCTAAGAAGACAGGAAGACAGAGGGGCGGTCCTTCACACTGCATGCCTGCATTAGGCTTCAGAGTGAGGAGGCGTGTCTCTCAGTAATCCAATCTGATTGGCCGGCAGAGAGCTGCTGGCTACAGTAAGTGTGTATGTGAAGTGAGGGAAGGCAGTTTTGGCCCCAGAGAACTGGCAGAGGAGCCATCTTGAGAAGATCCTCATATTGTAGAGGTTAAAAAAGCCATAACTAAACTAAAAACTCAAGTAAAACAGTGGTATGTGAAGAAACTAAAGATTGCTTTATGCATAATGCTCCACCAGCAGTAACATACAGTATGCTAAAATAGATTTTTTAATGAAAACATGACAGTTACACTTTAAGGTTTCTTCTTCTATTATACCACTGCTTGATTTTAATACCAAACTTAGGCAGCATATTAAATAAGCAAATTGATAAGACGACTCATTACGATTAGTTTTCCTGTACGCCAACAGGTATACTTTCAAGTAGATAATTTCATGCATATATCAAAATCTCAATAAACCAGACCAAGTAAATTTCTTATTTCCCGTATCACTGGAGAGGCAGCATCCTAATTATTTTATACACGTGGTGCTCATTACCCAGAGTAGCTCAGGTGATGAAGTACCTATGCACCAAAGTCTGTTTTCTTTTATTATTTCATCATTTTACCAGATATTTTGCTTTTTGATACTTTTTTGTCGTCATTTATTTTAAAACATTTGGATGTAAAGCTCCATTGCAACATCGAATCAAATCTCCTCTTCATTCTTTAACGCGAAAGACTTTTTTTTTTCCACATCGCTTTTATGACTTCACATTACTAAAGTATGTTGGCTTTGACAGGCAATGTTTAAAGTAAAAGGATATTCCATAATGAAATATTAACCTCCAATGTTTAATATAGTGTAAGAAGAGATTCAGTTATCCGGCGAGATATAGTAAGTGACCCATCAGAGGCTGAAAGCAAGAGGCATAAATTATTTGTTATACTAAATAACTAATTCAGATCTTTACTGCTGCATCCTATTAATCTGAAAATGTGCATTTGCTTTACTCTGCTAATTACTCTGAGCAGATCACTAAAACCTAAGTTGACTAAAGTGAAGAATGAAGACTGTGGCCCTGATTTATCATACCTTCACACTGGAATTCTGGCAGCATCAAAAAGTCATAAAAATAGGGCTTTTGCAATTTTTTGCACTCGCTTGTTCAAAATTTAAGCAATTGCACATAATTTGGCAACTTTTTTGCACTCGCTTGAGCGAATTTTCTGACTTTTTGCAAAAGTGGTTAGCTATGTTAAGGTGAGTTCACATCACCGTTTAGCTTTCTGTTCTTCTGATCTGTCAGAAGAAGAGAGAGAGGGAAAAAAACAGGATCCAGTAAAATAAAATCCAGTAAAAAAAAAAAAAAAAACAGATCCTCCTGTTGCATCAGTTTGGCTACATTCACATGACAATTGTTTTTGCGGCCTCAAATCGGGACCAATTCATTTCTATGGGGCTGCAAAAGGAGCTGTCCGCATCCGTTGCTCTGTGCTGCGGCCCCACAAAAAGATAGAACATGTCCTATTCTTTCCCGCAATTGCGGACAACAATAGGCATTTCTATGATAGCCGCAGTATGGGTGATTGTGGAATGCACATGGGCCGGTATCAGTGTTTTGAGGATCCTCAAAACACAATAGTCGTGTAAATGTAGCCTTATGCATAGGATTGCAACAGATCAGTTTTTTTACAGGATCCAGTAAAAAAAAAAAAAACGGATTCTGTTGCATCAGTTGTCATCCGTTTGAGCCATTTCAGTCTAAGATCACTTTTTTTAGACAGAAACAAAAGTAATGCCTGCAGGACTTTTTTTCCCGTCTAAAACATGGATCTCAGATGGAAATGGCTAAAACAGATGACAACTGATGCAACAGGATCCGTCTTTTTACAGGATTCTGTGTTTTTCTTCTCTCTCTCTTCTTCTGAAGGATCAGAAGAATGGGAAGCTAAATGGTGATGTGAACTCACCCTTAATGAGTTTTGCTCCAGATTTATCACTGAGACTTTTATTTAAAAAAAAAGTTGCAACCTCACTCCAGGAGGGTGGAGTAGTAAAACTGGAGGAGCTTCTCTAGACAAAAGGGTTAGGTCTAAGGATAAGAAAAATGTATCAAGTAACATGAGATATTTGATAAATGCTTATGAAAACGTGTAGAAATCTGAGACTCATTTCCTTCTGGGATTCACAGTTGGTGGGACTTATGTTTTTTTCCAACCGTATTAACTATGTAACTATAACTATGTAATAAATGTGGCATAAACTACTTCAAGGCAAAATTGACTTCAAATATTTCCCTCATGATAAATACCCCCAATATTTTTAGACACCTGTATAACACCATCTAGATAATTATAATTAGAGATGAACAAATTATTCAAAAAAAGAAATCTCATGTGGCTCGTGATGATGTATTCACGTCGGCCGGGTCATTTTTTGTTGTTTTTATCGCCATTCAGGCGAAATCAATTCGCTACCATGAAGCACAAGGAAATTCGGCTTAGTGGCGAATCGGATTTTCCCTGAAATTCGGATCAAAGTCCACTTTTTGGACTTTGATTCGCTCAATGCTAGTCATAATCCACAGAAAAAGTTGAGTAACTTTGTAAAACATTACAAATTATTTTGCATTCATCCTAAATGACAACTTAATCCAGAGCAGAAATCATAGTTCTACTGGTTACAATCAGAAACAGTCAACAAGCTTGTTGACAGATACACCTCTACTAGTCTAACTGCCCTGGGGTGTAGCCAAAGAGGATATTTTTCTGACTTGATAAGACCAGAATGATAATCATAAGGACAAGCTTTTGGCAAACCTCAATACAGCACGGAATGATGGTAGATTTCAGCTCTGAATCCAACAGTATTGTGAATGCAGCCCTGGAGTATAATATAGACGGTCATTTAGGATCAATACAAGCTAAGTAATTAAATGTATTTACAAAGTTGCTCAACTTTTTAGCTAGAATAATTCTGTACAGTATAAAATGATGCTCTCGGGAAGACAACTTTTTAAAAGAAGACGGGACCCCGTTAAGTGGTCAGGCTGGCCATATATTTGGCTGCTGTAAGGAAAACTTAGCATCCCATGAAGGAATGTGCTAAATGGGCCATCATGTCATAAATGGAAAGGTCGGGTCCAACAAACAGAAGCTGATGTTACTTAGCAATTTGCTACTCTGGCTAATCTAGTGGGGTTCCAAGTGGGATACCCCCTCTATGATGTCTATGTGCCCTAATAGGATAAACAAAAGGGTGACCCCTTTAATATTTCATTGAGGCTACTATCATCTTTAGTGATTATTGTACTAAGAGACAAAAAGTAATTTCCTCAAATTTTGAGCAATTATGTAGTTTATCAAAATATCACCCAAGAAAAAACAAAACCCTGATAAGGACGCTAAGAGTCCCCCAGCATCTTCCCTCTGACCCTCTCCACAGATATGCAATTAAAAAAAAATAATGAATTATATCCATGATCCAGCTCTGGATCTAGGCTGCCATCTTCTGGACCACAAGTGCTGGTGGCACATGAATTCATGCCACTAGCTGTTCCTTTTAATTGCTACCAAGCAAGATTTTCTGCCATAGTCAATAAACTATCTACTGTACCTAAAAGCAAAGTTACACTCATTCATGAGGGCTCTTAACAAGTCAAAAAATGAATGATAAATTGAAAAGAAAATACTGTATTTTAAGGAACAAAGGAAAATTCCATACACCATACAGACAACTCTTGTGGATATAATGGAGCCCATGGAAAGTGGGGAATCAGCTGATGTTTGGTGAACCCACACCGGCACAATGCATTAGATGGCAAGAGAGGAGGAAAATGCCTAGAGTAATGCCACCTCATGGAAAGTAGGGGTGTGAGGGTAAATAAAACTCGTATATCGGCTTACTTGAAAATGACTACATGATGATCCATATACACATACTGTATGGGTGTGCTCAGTTGTATAGACTTTGGTCACGATTCTCAAACAATTCTTCAAAAATAGAAAAAAGACCTGAGAGGGAATATCTATCAGCCATTGGTCTACCCAGCCTCAAGCTCTCAGTGATCTCTCCTCACCAGAACAACCATCACCAGAAGAAGTTTTATGCTGTGGTAGCACTATATCTATCTATCTATCTATCTATCTATCTATCTATCTATCTATCTATCTATCTCCCATCTAATCGGAAGCCACCATGTTGCTCGGTAGATGGGCTCGACATATTCATGATCATTTATATGCGCTAAGAGCTTTCACTTTATCTTCAGTAAGTATAGCAGTAATGCTTTTTACCTTTTCACTCATTTACCATATCTCCCTTAGTGCATACAGAGTGCTGCTACTTTTTTTGCATTGTATTGAAAAGCCATGGTAGCTTACACCTGACTCTCACCTGTAGGAGGTGCTGTTCCTTCTTTGAATAATTATGTATATATAAGGGACTATGGCTTCCTCTGGGAACTTAGCACTCCTGCTCACATGTTTGCAGCTTATGATCAGGTAACTAGCTGAGTGCTCCTTTGATTCAGGCATGCAGGTTTGTGTAGAATGCATGTCTGTGTTAGAGTAGGACCCATCTGATTGGAAGCCACCTTGTTGGTCGGTAGATAGGCTCGACATATTCATGATCATTTATATGCGCTAAGAGCTTCCACTTTAGTAAGTATAGCAGTAATGCTTTTTACCTTTTCACTCATTCACCATATCTCCCTTAGTGCATACAGAGTGCTGCTACATTTTTTGCATTGTATTATCTATCTATCTATCTATCTATCTACTGCATATTTAGAATCAGTTTGATTCAGTCTTTTGATCAGGAGGACAAGATATTACCCTTCATAGTATGGCTGAAAATTTCAGGAGCACTATCAAATTCATTTCTGGCTGAAGTTCAAAATATTCAAAGCTCACAATTTAAGTGTGTGCTTCCGGCAACAGGCTAAATAATGTACATATGGAGGAGTGGGGTACGGGTGTATGTTTTTAGTTGTATAGTGACCATAGTGTCACTCTCAGTCAAATATGAAAATGAGTAAATGACTAGTGGTACTCCCTAAGGGTTGAATTAAGAAGGTTCTAATTCGGAATGAGCAAACCGACATCTTGCCTGGCCGTGACAATCTTGGGCCAGTGCCACTTCTCCAAGTAGCGAAGCAAGTGCAAATTCTCTTCAACTTCTATTGGAGCAGCTAGATGTCCAGGCCTGTCAATTAGGCAAATGGGAGCTTATTCACCAGTGGGGACAGCCCCTAGTAGGTGAACGACTCTTGCCGATGAGATGATTCAATTCATTAAAATCAACTTGCTCATCTCTAGTCCTAATCTTTCCCACACATCCAAGCAGTGGACACTCACCTGAGGTTGTCAGTCAAGTGAGATTTACATTTCATTTTGTCCTACTGTCTACTAGCAAGAGACATTGTTGTTTTTACAGGCCCATGGAAATGAGATTGCAGGGTGCCGATGTCAGTGTAGGCAGGCCAAGGCCTAGTGAAGGCCCCAGGCTGGCCTCTAGCAGAGAGGTGCAGCCTGCTGTTAAATGCCAACATAGTACTGATATTGAAATACATTGCACGACAGTGCAATGTATTTTGGAAGCAATCAAAAGATCGCCTATGATAGTCCTCTTGTGGGACTATTAAATGGTTTTTAAAAAAGTAAAAAAAATTAACTAAAGAAATTCCAAGTAAAAAAATTATACCTTTTTTCCCACTGAATAAAGCTTTTATTTGGTGGAGAAAACTTAAAAAATCAATACCACGCACAGCTCCGTAGAAAGAATGGGTCTTGAGATGGGGCGATGGAAAAACATTTTCCTCTTTTTTTTTTTTTAAAAAAAAAGGGTTTTATTGCGTAAAAGTAGTAAAACTTAAAATACACTCAAATGTATTTGGTATCTCCATACTTGTACTGACTCAGAATAAAGTTATTTTGCTATTTATGCCAAAAAATGAATGCTGCTAAATTTATAACGTAAATACTCAGTGACAGTATTGTTGTTTTTTTTCTCATCTCCCTCCCAGAAAGAGTTAATAAAAGTTAGGGGTTGTTCACATATCAGTTATTTGATCAGTTATTTCCATCAGTTAGGCCTCATTCAGACGACCGTATATTTGCGGGTCCGCAAATAAACGGGGGCCGCCCGGCGTGTGTTCCACAGCGCTCGGAACACACGCCGTGCGGCCCCATTGAAAATGCCTATACTTGTCCGTGCGTACGGACAAGTATAAGACATGTTCTATCTTTTTATGCGGAGCCGCGGCACGGAGCTGTCTCCGTTCTGCGGCTGTGCGCTCCCATAGAGGTGAATGGGGCTACATGTATTCCACAATTTTGCGGAATACATACGGCCCCATTCATACGGTCGTGTGAATGGGGCCTTATTGTGAGCCAAAACAAGGTGCGGGTCAAAAACACCAAACAGGTGCAAATCTTTTCATTATATCTGATCTCTGTTTAGTGTCCACTCCTGGTTTTGGCTCACAATAAATGATGGAAATAACTGATCAAATAACTGATATGTGAACAACCCCTAATACAGTTAGTTATGTGTACTCTAAAATGGCACTATAATAAACTACAACTTGCCCCACAAAAAAGCAAGCCCTCATACGGCTCTAAAGATGGAAACATAAAAAAAAGTTATAGTTCTTGGAAGACGATAATGAAAAAAATGAAAATAAAAATCGCCTGGTCATTAAGGCCCAAAACAAACTGGTAACCGATTCCCATTAAGGTGGCACAAAGCAACATCACATCATACCTGGAGTTGTTTTAAAGGGGATCTGCCCCCACTTTTTGATCATTGGCGGTCCAACTGCTTGACTATGAGGATGAAGGGACAAGCCACAGTGCAAGTGTAAATACTGTCCACCCTTCAGCGTTTTCCCTGCAGAGAGGTGCTCCCGGTCATCAGAGACTGCAGCACGGCTGCCTTCAGTTAAATGGAGTCACGCTGATGTTCTGTGCTGAGCAGATCGTCACTGTGTAGGGAACAACTGTGTAGAGACTACAGATCTCTACACGCCACCATTCAGAAAGTTTCAAACTTATCCCCCTCTGGTGGAGTGTTGACTGCTGGCACCCCTATTGATCATGAGAATAGGGGTCCTATGTCCCCATATGAATGGCATGGCAGATAAGCATGCATGGTACTGCTCCATTCATTCTCTATGGGACTTTGGGAAATAGCCAAATGCTGTACTTGGCGCCTGTGGAGGTCCCAGCGTTGGGGCTTTCACCGAACAGATACTTACTACTTTTAGGGTTTTTTTCTGAGATTTTTATACTGATGACCTATCCTCAGGATAGGTTATCAGTATCTGATCGGTGGGGTTCTGAAACCTGCGACCCCAGCCGATCAGCTATTTGAGAAGGCACAGGCGCTTCCGTGAGTACCTTGATCTTCTCACAGATTTTCCCTAGGTCAGTGATGACATGTTCATTGGTCACGTGGCCTAGGAGCAGCTAAGCCCCACTCAAGTGAATGGGGCTGAGCACGATACCAAGCACAGCCGCTGTGAGCGGGTGCTTGGTGAGCGGGGAGAAGGCTGCAGTGCTCACAGGAGTGCCGGTGCCTTCTCAAAAAGCTGATTAGCGGGGGTCCCGGGTGTCGGACCCCCACCAATCCTGCGGATGGGTCATCAGTAGTAAAATCTTGGAAAACCTCTTTATCCTGTGTATAGGTTTGCAATGCATCCTGGGAAATTCACCTCAAGTTTTTGCAGTATCTCTCCAAGGGTGTGCGCCATATCAAGGGACTATGGCGCACAATAGCTTAGCATAATAGACCAGTAAGAGTAGATCCACCCAATATTGAATATTTATACATTGTCTTTTACATTTCAGGCCTAGAAAAGTACAAAAAAGTACACCTAACAAAACCGTACCCAGCAGGTAACAACCCAATGTAGAATGTATACAAAAGTTTCCAGGGGTTAAACAGAAGACTATGGCGGCTGCGTGTGTTGGTGGCCAGAAGTGTGAAAGCAATATTATAGGAGAGGACTCCTGCCGCTGCAGAAACACCACACACATCTGCTCTTTCTGAACCCGTACATATGGACTCTGGGAAAATGTCCCTTTTATGATTAACTTATTAAAGCAGCAAAAAAAAAAAAAAAGCAAAGGTTTCCATTCTTCCTGCGAGTGTGCGATATCTGAGCACATCCAGACCAAAACATTGGCTTTCATTTCGACCTTTATAATAATGTATGGTTCTGAAATTCCTTAGGGTTCTGGTGCTTCTCAATTGTCACCTCAAGTCAAAATCATAGCTCTCTCTGTTTCATAAAAAAAATTGACCTAACTTTCGACATTAAGGCTCAGCCCAGACTCCTATAAAGAATTGTGTGGGTTTTTTTTAAACCTTTGCATAAAATGTTAAAAAGTAAAGTGAAGGTGAGTGTGTTTTTATTGTTTCTATAAATGTATTTAGAGGGTTTAGGATTCAGCACTGAATACGTAATACACCAAATAAATCAGTCAGGGTTTATATCTGTCTATCTATCTATCTATCTATCTATCTATCTCATATCTATTATCTATCTATATACATCTAATGTCTATTATCTATCTATATACATCTATGTCATATCTATTATCTATCTGTATACATCTATCTATTATCTGTTATCTATCTATCTACATCTATCTCTCTCATATCTATCTATCTACATCTATCAATCTCATAGCTACTATCTATCTATCTATCTATCTATCTATCTATCTATCTATCTATCTCATATCTATTATCTATCTATCTATCTATCTATCTATCTATCTATCTATCTATCTATCTATCTAGTTCATATCTATTATCTATCTATCTATCTATCTATCCATCCATGCATCCATCCCACTATTTTCTATCTATTGTACACATCTATTCATCTATCATCTTACCTTTGTATAATAATCACCATATTTACATCAAACCAGGTTTGTAAAACAACAGATATTGAAATGAAAAAGTATTTTCCTTGTACTAATAAATAAACATACAATCCACATAGAAATTAATACTAAAAAAAACTACAAAAATATTTACGTTATAAATCACCCGGTGCCATATCCTAATCAGAGCGGCTCTCCTGGACTTTTATTTATCACATAACCTCTGATATAAAACATGGGCAGACCCTCACATTTACTGCCTTACAGCCGGCTATTATACACACAAAAGTAAACTTTGATAGTTGAGACTTAATCATTTTTCTTCTTTCCTCTGCCTTTGTACACCGGTCTTTTGTGAAGAAAGGGCGTCTTGTTTTCAAACAGAAGCAAGTCGTCATCGCTAGCCTGAGAGTGCCACCACAAGGCCTGTCGGTGAAATTAACAAATATGTATTGACCTTTCCAGAGACAGCTAAGGTTATACACATAGAGTTCTCTTGTTTATTCTGATACAAAAAAAAAAAGTCGAAAGGAAAGTTGGACATTCTTCTCGTGGAATCTTCCGCGGCTTGCCAGGGTATAAAAATAATGCTTCTTATTTCTGCTCCTATGTTGCTAGCATGCCATCTCACTCTATACCTTCCGTGATGCAACTTTAATAACATTAGCCAAGGCTGCTCGGGAAAAATCATAGATGTTGCTGGAGGCTAAAACAGCTAAAACGAGGCACTTCTCCCATGCTTCACCTAGTGAGAGAAGTATTGGCTATGCCACAGTATAAGCAAACGAATCGATCGCTGCAGTAGGTTGATGGCTACTAGTCGTTTTGATGGATATGACTGTATAAAAAAGTCCAGATTGGTTCACAGTGGACCTCAAACTATGTCAGCTAAAACCAAAGAGACAAAAAACTGACAGCTGCGGAGAGTACACTGCAGGCAGTCAATGGTTCCTGTGATTTATTGTTCCATCTGCCTTGCCGCTGTGAGGACAACTTCCCCCTGATTTGGTTAAAATGAAAAGGGCCTCAGAGAGCACAACGTGTTTTTTGAAAATGTGCAGAAACTATTTTTTTTTATTTTTATTTTTTTTTTATTTCTTGATTTATGTCTTTCCTTCTTTAATTCTTTGCGCCAATTGTGAGCTGGTAATGATTGCAGCCATGCGACCCTAAAACCCTCAGAAAGCAGAGCTGTAATAACGGAACTAGAAGGCTATCGGCACGCGTTATCGATGAGGTGCGCTCAGAGAGGTGTCCTTTTGATCGGGCTCGATTTTATATCTATCAAGGTTACGATGAACAGGTTTTTGAATATTGTTACTGTTTTTATGATTAAAAATAATAAAAATGCAATAGTTAATAATAATAATTTAAAGGAACTGTTGCAAAAGTATGGGATTTCCAGGAAATCATCAGTGTACAATCTAAAGGTCATTTAAAAAAATAAGAAAAAAATAAATTAAAAATAAATAAAACTATATATAAAATTTAAATATATATAAATATGAATATATATATATATATATTTATATATTTAAAATGATATATATATATATATATATATATATATATATATATAATAACATAACATTATATATATTATATATATATATATATATATATATATATATAATTTTTTAAAATATATATATATATATATATATATATATATATTTAAAATTATATTTATATATATATATATATATATATATATATAAAACTTTTGTTTCTTTCTCTCTCTCTCTCTTCTCTCTATTCTATATTCTAAGTAACCATAAAAAGATGGATCGTCGCTTTATTATAAGAAGTCTATCTTTCTCAGAAAAGCCTCTAATCAACATTTAATGTTTTCAACTCTTCAAAAAAAAAAAAAAAAAGTCTTCACTTGTGTCCTGTGCACATAGTCATAAAGCCACTTAGAACACCTCCTTGGAGGATTTCTCCATCTTCTGTGTTTAATGTATTAACACATTTGCAGATCTGCATAAACCATTACATCTTAGTCTTGCAACGAGAATTTTTTTTTACCAAATATGAAGCAAATTGAATGAACATATTAAAGAAGAGAACTTGGTCATTTTCAAAGTGTAGAAGAGTACAAAAAAAAGTACATCCTAAACCTCGGAGAGATGAGATAAATTTGCTCAAAACGGTGGATTTTTAAAAATTTTTTTTAAATTTAAGATTAAAAAATAACCACAAAAGTTGCACACAGATTTTACAATCTCTTCTTCTTTTTAAGTTACTCTCTATTTTTGTATTTTTATTTTTTTAAGTTAATTTCCCATGAAAAAAAAGCCTGTTGGTTTTGACACTGGATGGAAAAGTCTGTGCTCATTTCACTTCAGTCTAGGTCCCAGATGGCTTGACCTCTGTGGCAGACACTTCCTGGCTGAAGGTTTAGGCCTCGTCGGTGCAGGCTGGTGTCAAACCTTTCCTGTCTCCTGTCTTAAGATGGCATAACCCAAGTGTTTCCTGTTTTGTTTTTGTTTTTATATGATATATATATATATATATTTTTTTTTTATATATAGTTATATTTGTGTTGCAAAAATTGAAAGAAAAAATATCAGTTCAAATATATTATTAGGGTAGACAGAGGAGGGAAATTTATGGCCGTCCTTACCTGCTACTGTCGAGCGGAGGGGGCTTTCTCTTGGGTCCAGTTTTATGTTTGCAACATGCTATTGTCAAGCAGAGGTTAATATCTTTTGCCTCTCTTTTCTGTTATTCACAATAAGCATTGATGTTATTCCTCAGCTATTTAAAAGCCAGCTGCCTTGCTCGTTGCATTTTTTTTACCCCCCCCTTTCCCTTCATATTATTGTATGTGGTAATGGCAAGCCTGCGTATCGTCTTTCACAAAATCTAGCCTTTCAGGGTCTCAGTCTTCAAATGATATCAATCAAAATTTATGCAATTCAAAATCCATATGTATCGAGTCCCAGTTCACCTCATTTAATGATAATAGTAAACCACATGTTGTGTACATGTCTAAAACACTTTCCTGCTCCTTGACTGTATTAACCCTAGGGGCACTGTGTTTTGTACAATTTGCCCAGCTGAGCAGCATAATATATTGATTAATACTTGGCAGCCACTGAAAAACTGGAATAATAAAGCACCGAGCAAGGTAAATATATACTAATATAACAAGGGCAGTGTCAATAATATTTGGTGATGCATGTCAATAAAATCTAGAAAAAGAAACAGAAAATGGGAGAGAAATAAAGAAGGAAAAGTAGAGACGGAGGGGGGGAGGCAGTCAGCCAGCAGCGGGCATCAGTATTACATATATACAGCTTGGATATCTAATTTTCTTAGTAAAAAAAACTTTTAAAAAATGCAAAAACACTGACATGGACAAAAGCAATGTCTACCCCCAGTTCTATTGAAAGAAACAAAGAAATATATATGTAAGGGAAAAAAATAAATAAAAAAATAAAAAAAATAAAAAATATATATATTAAAGTAATATAAATGTATATATTTTGTATAAGCAGTATATAAAAACAAACAATATATAACAAATAATATGTAAAAAAAAAAAAGTGTATGTAGGTATTCTATCATTTTAGTCTTCTTCTTTCTTAGAGAATGTCCATGTTAATATTATTATTATTTCTTTGACCGAAGAAAATGACTGAACTTGTAATCTCTGAAACCAAATGTATTATACAGTGTCTTGCCGGAGCGCAGATTGTGCCCCTGAACAGGCTGCAGCATTTACTCGAGGTTTAACATGAAGCCACAAATAAGATTTAATTTCATGTAAAATCATTATGTGTTTGGCAAAGGTTTAAAAAAAAAAAAAAAAAAAAAAGCATTAGTTTTGGCAACTCTGAGCAGACCACCTAATAATACACATATGAGCATTCCAGGGCATTCAAATGGCTTATAAGTGATTACACACGCTATTAACTCATTGCTGACTGCACTGGCAGATCAGGAGCACTTGGATTCTCATGGAAGATGAGCAGGAAGCTCTAAGATGTTGCTATGTTAGAAGATGTTAGTAGATAGAGATGAGATACATAGGGAGATGGATGGATAGAGAGATAGGTAGGTAGATAGATAGATAGATAGATAGATTGATAGACAGATAGATAATACATAAGCAGATATATATGAAATGATGATAGACAGACCGAAAGATACTGTAGATAGATAGATAGATAGATAGATAGATAGATAGATAGATAGATAGATAGATAGATAGATAGAAAAAAAAACATAAAAATAGGCAGCACTCTCAAAGTAAAATGAAAAAACAGAGGAACTTTATTCACCAATGTGTAGGACGCTTTTTTTTTAATGAAAAAACAGAGGAACTTTATTCACCCATGTGTAGGACGCAACGTTTCGGCTCACACTGAGCCTTTCTCAAGCAACAACTGATAGTGTGAATCACATATTTATGCAAACAGTGCAGGTGCTCAAAATCACATTAATCAATTAGTGACATGATTAAATACAAATGTATAATTTCATGATATAAGTGTAAAATTCATATATAAAAAACTCAAGTGACATATATCTCATACATAGTTAGTGCCAAAGTTGATATAAAAGTTGATATAAAAAGTGACATTCATGATTACCATTGGTGCATAATAATAAAACTCATTGATTACAAAAGTATATTGTACAACTGTATATAATTCATATAATATGATCCTACCAGGGGGTAAGGAGGTGAAATCATGATCCATGTGAGGACGCCCAGCCTGGTTGGCGTCTGGTATCGTCCACTGCGCATGACATTGCAAATAACAAAATAGCGGAGCGCTATGTGCACACTGCGCATGTCAAACATGCACAGTACTGCCCAAGAATTCATGCCCTCCATATAGAAACAGATATAGTGCCCAAACATTAAGTGTATAGCGGTCCCGATGTTATTATATATTCAGACCGCATAGATAGATAGATAGATAGATAGATATAGATAGCCATGAGATAGATAGATAGCCATGAGATAGATAGATAGATAGATAGATAGATAGATAGATAGATAGATAGCCATGAGATAGATAGATAGCCATGAGATAGATAGATAGATAGATAGATAGATAGATAGATAGCCATGAGATAGATAGATAGCCATGAGATAGATAGATAGATAGCCATGAGATAGATAGATAGCCATGAGATAGATAGATAGATAGATAGATAGATAGATAGATAGATAGATGGATAGATGATACATAAGCAGATAAATATGGAATGATGATAGACAGTCCAACAAATAGATAGATAGATGGATAGATAGACTTGAGATAGACGACATGAGATAAATAGATTGATAGATAAAAAGACATGAGGTAGATAGATGATAGATAGATAGATAGATAGATAGATAGATAGATAGATAATAAATAAGCAGATATATACAGTATATGAATTGATGATAGATAGATAGATAGACGACATTAGATAAATAGATGTATAGATAGATATGAGATAGATAAATAGATAGAGATAGATAGATAGATCGATATGTGATACGTAAGCAGATAGATATGAAATGATGATAGATAGACAGACCGACAAACAGACAGATAGATAGATAGATAGATAGATAGATAGATAGACAGATAGATAGATAGATAGACGACATTAGATAAATAGATGTATAGATAGATAGGAGATAGATAAATAGATAGAGATAGATTGATAGACTGTTTTTCTCTAACTTGTCTCAGCCATCTAAATTACTCACACTGAACCATGGAAATTGATGACAAATTAATACTTCAGAAAAAATAAACTCTGGCTACGTTGATCCTAGAGCAACTTTCTACTGATTAATTTGTATTGGACTCACTCCAGCCACCATTTACAAAGCCCTGTAGTTTGTGCTAATGTAATTCCCCAATATTTACATGGGGGAAGCCTTAGCCTCCAGTGTGACTTTTTGTGGTTTGTGGGGGGGAGACAGCGAAAACACAGAGAGGTCATTGTAAGCATGTTTACAAAATAAAAAAAATGCATGCAACTTTTTTTTTTTTTTTTAGTAGCCTACTTCTGTAAAATCATATTCAGCGTTCTGCACACAGTGGGATTTTTTGTACCGACAGAAAAGTTTCATGAATATTCCACCTACGGTAGCCAGTAGACAGGACGGCCATGACAAGTAGGGTACCTCATTTAAACAGGCAAACAAACCTTCTGCACCTTCTCATTATCTCGGAAGCCATTTATAAAATAAATGTTGAAACTAATACTAATGACCCTGCCTAATTGTACGGCGCCAGTCTTTTATGTCTTTATTTAAATAGATTGTGACGATATTTGCACATTCGCCCAATTTAATAAACAATAAGAGCGAGCAAAAACGCTGCATGCACTTGGAAGGAATATTAAAAATAGCCCCATTTTTAATGAGATTTTTCTCATCAGTTTACACAATTTTCCAGATGCAAAATGAGGTTTTGGCTGTAAAACATTTTATCACATTGTCTTACGCAATAAAGATTAGACGCCTTCTCTCTCTCAACTGCCTTGCAATTATTTTTTAGTGTTTGCAAATCATAATATCATTTAAAAACCATATTTTATAACTCATCTAAAATACTTTTATAGCAATTCCACGAGAAAAAAAAAATCTATTTAACGGCATTTCTTGAGACAAATGGGGAAGTGTATCTATAGAAAATAAAGAAAAAAGCTGATTTTTTATTAATTTATTTATTTATTTATTTTTCGTTTTCTATTTCCATTTTTTTTTTCAATTCTTAAAACCTCTCCATCTCTCTCTCTGTGTCGGCACACATTTTCCTTGTGATGAAAGCCAAACAGAACATGTATGTACTCATAGCAAAGCTGTCATTTCACATTCATTAAGTGTGAAACCCAGAAATTAATAATGTAAAAATATGCTTTTTAATTAGGCTAACATTCCGCCCAATGTACTTAAATGGGATCAGTGGTTCCCTGATGGTTTTTTTTCTTAATAAAGTATTAGCCTGTGATGTCCCAGGGTTGACAGGTATGATAAACTGAATAGTACTTTTCAAAGCATATGAATAATACCAAAATAGTCCTCGCCTATTTCAATGTAATTAACATAAGGGAACAATATTACATGAACAGAGGCCTTCGACATATTTTATTCCACACTTTTTTTTTTAATTTTTGTTTTATGTGAGGTTTGAAGATCTCTGCTGTGATTTTATAATTTAATTACCTTCGTTGAGAGCTAAGCTTTCACTAATCGAGGGTCAACAGGATCAGAAAGCAATTTTCAAAATATGAAAAAGGGCAAATCCCATCTGATTGGCTTTGGCAGTGTAACTCATAACATTTTCTCCTCTCAGTTCCCTCCTATGTATCTCAACGTAATTTTTTTAGGGATAATTTACACTAATTTCATCTTTGTTTGGGCACATGCATGCACCTATTTATAGATAGCTTTGAGTGAGGTTTGTTAAGCCTTGGTTGAGGTTGGGAGAAGATCTTCTAACTTTCCATTTAGTTGTTTTGTATGTTTTTGTCTTTGTTATTAGGTAAAAAAATAAACTTTTATACAAGCAGAAACTTCTTGGGGTGTCTATATGGTGTTACTGCATTTATTTTGCACAATGGAGACAGAGTTTTTGGATGGAGTCATGGAGAGCCAAGGTGGCAAGAAAGACAAGATTAAAACTGCTGTAAATCTATAACTGGCAGTATGTAGGTATAATATTTACAAGGCGTGTAAACACCCTGATTATTTCCAAGAACCGTAACCTCAAATTATACTTGGCCAAAGACAATATACCATTTGCAATAAAGCTTCCAGATGACTACCAATTTGAAAATGGTAGTTTTGTCCAGCTGACCTTACCGTCAGGGGCGTAGCTAGAACTGACAGGGCCCCACAGCAAATTTTTGCATGGGGCCCCCTGTTCATGACCATCCTGGAATTGCATGTGTGCATATGTAAGGGTGGGTTCACATCACCTTTTTAACATCTATTTAATAAATATGTTGGAAAAAAAGGGATACAAAAATGCAGCACACCACACTTTTGTATCCTGCAGAATCCGGCAAAATAAGTGTACTTTCTTTTACAATGGAATCCTATATATGCCACTGTATGATATCAGTCTGAGTCATCCATTAAAGTATATGTTTTTGTATATATTAAATGCAAGGCAAAAAGGTGATGTTAACCGAGCCTAAGTGTGCCAAAATAAGCACTAGTACACAGCGGAGCAACGTGACAGAGAAGGGAGGCTGCCATGTACTGCAGGCTATAGTACAGAAGGCTGGTCATGGTGGTCAATGGTATGGACTATGTTCTACAAGGCTCATTTACTCTACTGGGAAATACAGGCCACACTACTGCATAATATACTGGAATCTACAGTAAATATATTAGCCCTACAACCAAATAATAACACCACCATACAGGAATCGGATAACACCTACATACAGTGACTGGATGACACAGCCATACAGTGACAGGATAACACCTAAATACAGTGACCGAATACCACCACCATATTGGATAACACCTCCATGCAGTGAGCGGATAACACCACCATACAGTGACCGGATAACACCTCCATACAGTGACCAGGTAATGCCGCCATACAGTAACTGGATAATACCACCATACAGTGATTGGATAATGCATTAATACAGTGACCGAATAGCACCACCATTTTGCATAACACCGCCATACAGTGACCGGATAACACCTCCATACAGTGACTGGATAATGCCGCCATACACTGGATAACAAATCCATACAGTGAATGGATAGAGGGTATAAGGGGGCACAGTATAGAGTATTAGAGGGCACAGTACAGGGTATGGTAAGGGGGCACAATGGAGGGTATAAGAGGGCATAGTACAGGGTAGGAGGCACAATACAGTGATATCCCCTTATACCCTTGTACTGTGCTGCCACCAGTGTATGTTTAGGGGACACAGTGTAGGGTAGGGCACAGTCCAGGCTAGAGGGGCACAGTCCAGGGAAGGGGGCACAGTCCAGGCTAGAGGGGCACAGTCCAGGGAAGGGGGGCACAGTCCAGGCTAGAGGGGCACAGTCCAGTGTAGGGGGGCACAGTCCAGGCTAGGGGGGCACAGTCCAGGGTATCAGACTCACCAAAGTTGGCAGGGAGTCAGAAGCAGGAGGGTCCTGGGTCTGGCTTGCAGTCAGGCAGCCGCGGTTCTCAGACGTGGGTGGTGGGCGTCAATTCAAAGCTGCAAAGTTATAAAATGGTACAAGAACCTTTACTGACTGGTTAAATTCCCCACCATACCAGCGATTCTGCTCAGGTCCTCAACTTAGCCTCTAATAAATTGGCTACAGAGCTGTATACTCCTTGTGGCTACAGCCACCAATGACTGGCTTAAGAGGTCCTGTGATGTATATTGTGGAAGTCAGTGATTGACTGCTGTGGTCATGTAGGGTATGGGGCTCTATTATTGCTTCAGCCATGTAGAGGTAGACATTGACCGACATGAGCCATTTAGCTAGGGTATTTGCATTTTTTTTATTATTTTGCAAAATTTTCCCTCCCCTTGGGTGACCTTTACAAAAAAAAAAGACTTGTAAAACCACATCTAATGGATGATTGAAGTTAAGGGGATATAAGATAATAAAATAAGTCATTCTTATCCTAATACTCCCCTACCACTTCTGTTCTGGTTCCTCTCATTTCCAAATATTTGTTCCCTTTCAACACATGAAACATGTCTGATCAGCCAACCATTGGGAGCAGCAGTGAACCATCCGCTTGTGAGTTGTCGAACAGGAATTAGAGAGTTATAGTGGAGAAGAAAGCATTGGAACAAAAGTGATAAGGAATACTGAGTATGACATTATTTTACAACATTCTGAGCATTTGAAAATAATAAATGCTTTTTTGAAATCTCCATAACAGTTAATGGAGAGGAGGCTCCATTTGTATGGCATGATATTTATTCACTGCTATGGTACTTGAGAAAATATCCAAACATGATGGAGGAACACGTGACCAGGCAAAAATAACTCCAGCCACCACTCAGCCTTCTCCAAACAAACACACCACATTTGCCATCTGCCCTTGCAGTGTTGAGATTTTAGTGCAGGTGTGGTGTATTTTAAAAGAGGAGACTGAGTGATTTGTCTGGTCACATGACCCTCCATCAGCAGGCAATTTATGGACAGGACTTCTGTGTGGACAGCACAAACGACTTGGCCAACAAGGGAGTATACTTTATAAAGTATAGGAAATGGTGCAAAATATCGACCAAGACTATATTAGTAATTACTAGGGATGAGCGAACCGAACCGTAACGAACCAGATTCGTTACGAACTTTACCGAACGTTCGGTTCGTCCCCGAACCGAACTTTCGTCAAGTTCGTATGAATCAGGTTCGTAAATAAAGTTTACTTTTTCCACAGAATAGACCAGGATACAAGGGATTATTTATTACTCCTACAATCCCTTGTATCCTGGTGTGACCCTCGTGTCAAACCACCCTTTTGGGAGGAGAATGGCCGAGATGGGTTATTAATAATCTGGTTCGTTACGGTTCTGTTCGCTCGTCCGAACGAACGTTCGGACGAACGAAAATAATAACTTATTATTTTCGTTCGTCCGAACGTTCGTTCGGACGAGCGAACAGAACCGTAACGAACCAGATTCGTTTAAGAACTTTTAAGACGAATCTGGTTAAAATAAAAACGGCACATCAAATGCGTACATATTCAGTTAAGTAGCGTACCTTTGACAACGCTAGACTGTATGTTCGTTATTTGTGCGGGAATGTTCGCATTAGCGTACGTATTAGTGTAGATTCTCAAATATGCGTATATTCGTTCGTATAAGGTTCGTTTTAGGTTCGGTTCGTACGAATCCGAACTTCAAGAAAGTTCGCCGAAGCGAACCGAACCGAACTTTTCAAAAGTTCGCTCATCCCTAGTAATTACCATAAAGTCATCTTACAAACCTATTGGCCAACAGTACTGAGAAAGTGGCCAACCCCTTTAAATTGATAGCAGTAGCTGGTGTCAACTCCAAATTATAGTGCCGTAAACACTGAACATTTTATCCTATAAGAGTTGGAAAACCAGAGCCCTAAACATAATTGATCATAAGGTGATCAAATTATAAATGGTGACTGCTTGGAATTTTCTAATAGGATTTTCAACAATGTTTGTCATTGTCACCAATCTACGAATATTACATTGCAAACATACTTTAAGCAGGTTATGCCAAATTCCCTCGTCCTTTTCCTCCCATCTTCCAGGTGGACCTGCCTCCCTATCCCTTCATGCAAGCTGTGGCCTGCTTGCTGGCAAGGCCTCCCTGCCTCTGCCCATAAGGCATTCATGTACGCTTTCTCTGGCTCTTGCACACCCTAATCTTCACCAGCCAATAGCTGAAAACCCTGGGGTACTTCAGGCACCTTCCCTAGTAGGCGGGTGCCTGAGCAAGAGGTCCTTAAAGGGGGGTAAGAAAATGAAAATATGCAAATATTACTTTATTATAAATATATTCCCAAATATGATATTTAGCTGAATCTTGGTGGGAATGGAGGAGACATGAAGTACAGAGAGTACGGACAGACTGTGGTAATGGAGACTGCATACAAGTGCTGCTGCTCATTATCCACATCCCCACCTCCTCTCTGTACTTCATGTCTCCTCATGAACTCCATTCCTGCAGAGTTTCAGGTAAAGATCATATTAAAGGATCATAATCCCTGACAAGCAGAACAGAGAGTAGGATGAGGCAGCTCTTTACCTCAGTGTTGTGAGGTACCTTGTCCTCCTGTGTAATTAGGACGGGTTTTGTGTGTACTAATAGGACAGCGGCCATTTTGTTTGTCCTAATGACTACTCCACAGACAAAATGAACCATTATAACTAATGAAAGGTATTTGGGAATATATTTATCATGAAGTAATATTTAAGTATTTTAATTTTCTTAATTCCCGGAGAACCCCTTTAACTTGCTAAGTTCTTGCAAAGGTGTGTTGTTTGCGTTGTCTGCCCATGGACTGACCTCTGCCCATTTACTTTTCTCTGACCCTCTGCTGCCTGACCTGATCAGTGTCTGACCTCCACATGGACACTTCATTGCCTAACCTGACCTCAGACTATTTTCTTTATTACACACACGCTGCCAAACCTGAACTTGTCTTGTTCCTGACTAGTTGCCTGATAACTCGGTGCCCTGCACCAGTGTCTCTCAGTCAGCTGTTAACTATAGACAGAGTATTCCAGGAGGTAGCGGTCTGGTGGTTCCCCTTCTGCGAGGTCCAGATCCCTGTAAATGGGGTTAAAGGGTAAATACCAGGGGTCTGCCAGGATAATGACCTTAGGATTAGCCCTAAGCGAAATCTATTGGTTATCACAGTGGTTCCACTCTCAGTGCCATAACCCAGCTCAAACTAAGACTTCATAGAACTCTGTGATAGTGTTGGTGTTATATTGACTTCTAAACAATGGTGTTCTTCTACCTTCTAGCTTTATAACTGGTCAAATTGGATTCTAGATAGAGGATAATCCACAAAAGATATTGAATTCTATCTTTACCTTTATGGTTTATTATTACATTAAAATAATAAAAAAGGTTAAATTGACATAAATAGAGCTCATACTACTAGTTTCATGCCCAAAGCAGAAGCTTCCTTCAAAATGTATCATGACAGCTTGTCATAGTCCTGTACATACTTGAAGAAGTGTCTAGTTGGGGAACGAAATGTGTTGCATGAGCTAATTATAGTCTGTTTATATTATATATTAGGCACTTTTATCTTAATGTAGTAATAAACCGTAAAAGTAAAAGAAGAATATTGTATCTTTTGTGGATTGTACTCAATTGGAGTATGTCGTTGATTAAAACTTCATCTTCTTTGACCAGAGTTCCCCTTTACCTGATTTTCCAATAACAAATTCATACAGTCAGTGGACTTTACCCATTACTTTACTGATATATAAAGCTCTAGATGTATTTTCCATCAATTGCCAAAAACTGTCACTTCACATAAGCTGCACGTTTATAACCATTTAATAGAATATTGTAAACTAATCCTAATATTAAAAAAACAAACTTCATAGTTTAGTTTCTAAATACATTTATATGATATTAGACATGTTTCCACCATCTCACCTTAAAATACCTAAAACCTGCTTCTTGAAACATTTCAAAGAAAAATGACTTAAGAGACATATAAAACAAAATAAAGAAATTCTATGGTCCCTAAACTTGCTAGATGGTGACTTAGGTCTTCATGTTGGGTATATGCTTAGTCTCTTGTAAGGAGAAACATCTACTTTGTAAGCCCCCTTAATAGCTAAGCCATACGTTGGTATTTGAGTGGATGCCAGAGGGACTACGTGTTTGCCAACTGGCTGGAGTAACATGCTCAATGATTAGAGATAAAAAGAAGGGGAATACATGAGGTTTGTAAGGGACGTCTCAGATGAAGCCCCCTCCTCCCATTTTATTTTCTCCACTGAGGTATTTCATGAAGTTCTTTTAACATTGAAAAGGCAGGTACTTAATTCAGTCAATATTTTCTGCATTTCTTAACACCCAGGGAGTCTTTAAAACACAGAAAATATTGTTATGGTGCTCAGTAAACAGTCTCTTCCGTGCCCCTTTAAGTCAGTTTTGGACTTAAAATATTTTGCTAAAGTTACAGACTTTTCTGGTTTAACAGAAACTTCGGAAAGTGGAAATATATATTGTTACGAGTAAGAAAATGATCCATTACGATGATTTGTAATTAATTACATCCAAATTGAGACCATTAAATACTTTTTAATTGCAACTTTTTGTATTTTCATTGAATTTGTTGCTGCTTTCTGGATAAATTCCTATGAAGAAAAAGGGAGCATAATTAAAGAAAAGAGGATTAATAAAATGAAAATATTCTCAAAAATTATATATATATATATATATATATATGCAGTACAGACCAAATGTTTGGACACACCTTCTCATTCAAAGAGTTTTCTGTATTTTCATGACTATGAAAATTGTAGATTCACACTGAAGGCATCAAAACTATGAATTAACACATGTGAAATTATATACTTAACAAAAAAGTGTAAAACAACTGAAAATATGTCTTATATTTTAGGTTCTTCAAAGTAGCCACCTTTTGCTTTGATTACTGCTTTGCACACTCTTGGCATTCTCTTGATGAGCTTCAAGAGGTAGTCACCTGAAATGGTTTTCACTTCACATCTGTGCCCTGTCAGGTTTAATAAGTGGGATTTCTTGCCTTAAAAATGAGGTTGGGACCATGAGTTGTGTTGGGCAGAAGTAAGGTGGATACACATCTGATAGTCCTACTGAATAGACTGTTAGAATTTGTATTATGGCAAGAAAAAGCCATTTGACCAAGAAGGAGAGTGATGGGTGCTACGCCAGATGACCTGGCCTTCACAGTCACCAGACCTGAACCCAATCGAGATGGTTTGGGGTTAGCTGGACTGCAGAGCGAAGGCAAAAGGGCCAACAAATGCTAAGCCTCTCTGGGAACTCCTTCAAGACTGTTGGAATACCATTTCAGGTGACTACCTCTTGAAGCTCATCAAGAGAATGCCAAGAGTGTGCAAAGCAGTAATCAAAGCAAAAGGTGGCTACTTTGAAGAACCTAGAATATAAGACATATTTTCAGTTGTTTCATGCTTTTTTGTTAAGTATATAATTCCACATGTGTTAATTCATAATTTTGATGCCTTCAGTGTGAATCTACAATTTTCATAGTCATGAAAATACAGAAAACTCTTTGAATGAGAAGGTGTGTCCAAACGTTTGGTCTGTACTATATATATATATATATATATATATATATATATATATATATATATACATATTATATAAATTATATAAATATTATTTTTACTAGCTTGGCAGTGTTCATTTTTTTTTTATTTCTAATTGTCATGCATGTTCATTAGAGATGAACGAGGTACTCCAAAATTCCAATCGTTTGCTTCGCCGAATTTTTAAAAAAAAATTGGCTTTGTGACGTCAAGAATTGCATTTTTTTGTAAGTAGTTTGTGCTATGACAGGGAGTGCCGATTGCGCCACTCCTTGACATTGTACCCCTCAGATGCCACATTCATAGCTGATCACGACATCTCATAGTAATAACAGAGTGTTAAATTAAAAAAGAAAAAAAAAATTATACTTAGTTTATCCATTTGCTTTCGTCATATGTCACTGCACACAGGATGTCCAAGATCTTCAAGCAAGATGGTGGGCAAATGGACAAGGTAAGCATGATTTTTTATTTTTTTTGGTTACACTATTTTAGGTAAAATCGATTTGCTACCATGAAGCACAAGGAAATTCGGCTTTGCTGCGAATCGAAATTATCCTGAAATTTGGATAGAAGTCCACTTCATGGACTCAACACTAGCATTCATATAAAAAAAAATAAATTATGAAATGCCCTTATACTTTTATTGCTCCCAACATTTGCTGGCCATCTAGGCTACACCGCTGAAGACAAGCATCTCATTTCATAGTGTACAGTGAAATTAAACGCAATTAGCGCACTATTACTAGTAGACAGAAGATTGATAACACAATTGTAGGTCTGTTGTACTATACCAGATAAGATATAGAAGAAAGAAGGTTTATCTGCTGAGGGCTCATGACTTCACAGCTCATTCTCAGTTTCCCACTTCACAGTAAAGCCTTCCTCTCCTGCTGTGAAGAAAAGATGGGTGGGTCCCATTCCATTGAGGACTATATGTAGGAAGTAAAAAGAACAAGATGCAAAATGCAAAAGGATCAACAATAAATGTTAAAAAATCAATGATCAGTGTAAAATAGAAATAAAAATATGATAAACAATTCCACTAAGGGCCTGTTCACATGACCGCGTGAATGAGTCCACACTTATTCCATAATTTTGCTGAATAGATGTGGACCCGTTCACTTCAATGAGAGAAGGCAACCACGGCCTTTGTTAAAAGGAGTCTGTCAGCAGTTTAGACCCCTCAACATTGTTGACAGCACCATATAGGTGAGAGGGAGAGTAAGGTAAACATAACTAGCATGGTCTCAGAAGATGGCTCACAGGAAATGGAGGCCTGTCAGAGCTAGCTGAGAAACTGAGCCTAATACAACAACTCGTTCTACACAGCTTTTTAAGATTATAGGAGCCTCCTGTGTGTCTGTAAGTCCGATCTCTCCCTCCTTATCAGCTTTCTGAGTTCCCTTGAAGAAAAAAAATGTAATGAGTAGTAAGGGGTCAATGCATACAGTACTGGCAGATTCAACAAAACAGACACCCACTGCTTCTGGGAGAAATGTATCTAGCTGTGCAACTGAAATAGGGAATAATATGACTGAAAGAGACTTTAGGGAAACCAAAAAACACCAGTTCCTTCACATTTATGATTGTACAAGGAAGCACAGCCATTATACAAACTTTTTCTTTGAAAACTCAGGTACGTTTGAAGCCTCCCAGCGGCACAAACACAAATGTCTAGGAGTTCGTTCTATCAAGTTTGGTGCTTTAATACTTTCCATCCACTCCACTCTGCTCAAAGTGACGGCTCTAATGTTCAATCAGTAGACTGCTACAGCTAGAACATGAGAAAGAATACACATTTGTGTTCATTCTATTGGTGGTCAGATCAAAGCATATCAAGAGAGGTGGTTCCCAGAGGTATAGCAATAAGGGGAATAGAGGTAGCCATTACTCCTGGCCCATGATGCCAAAGGTCCCTCTGCCCTTTAAGACAATACTAGTGTTATAAATAGTACATAGTAGTAAAGTGGCCTTGTACAGGTCTTGAACTGAAACCCTACTGATCAATCTTGTTGTAATAGCAATTAAAATGTCTGTTGTAATATTTAAAATGAGTTATCTTAAAGGGAACCTGTCATCTCCGAAACACCCCCTGAACTAGAGTAAGCGTTGTATAGTGTAAGTGATGCTGAATCTGAACATGTAATTGTTATCTTCATACTCACTTCCATTCTGACGCTGTGCTCTGACAAACCAGCAGTAAAATGCACTCACTGGACTCCGGTGCTCACTCACATAATGGAGAGGACTCAAAGAAGAGTCCAGTGAGTGCATTTTACTGCAAGTTTGTGGGAGCACAGCGTCGGAATGGAAGTGAGTATGAAGATAAAACTTACATATTCGGATTCAGCATCACTTACACTATACAACACTTACTCTAGTTCAGGGGGTGTTTCGTGATGACAGGTTCCCTTTAAGTAATATAAAGTACTGCTAAAATGGAGAAACCATGGCTTATACTATCTTCTTGGTTGGCTAAATAGGCAGTTCCTATAGACTGGAGCTCAAGGATCTACCTTTGAATAGTACATAAGGCTACTTTCACACTTACGTTGTGGTTTTCCGGTACTGAGATCCAGCAGAGGATCTCAATACCAGAAAAAAACTGATCAGTTTTGTCCTCATTCATTCTGAATGGAAAGAGATCCGTTCAGGATGCATCAGGATTAGAGATGAGCGAACGTGCTCGTAATGAGCACTGTACCGCTCGGCTCCCTTGTGCTCGCATGGGCGCAGGCAGCCGCTTCCGTCTGGTGAGGAGGACGGAAGCAGCTGCTTGCGCCCATGCGATCACAGGGAGCCGAGAGGTACAGTGCTCATTACGAGCACGTTCGCTCATCTCTAATGAGGATGTGCTTTCAGTTTTGTAACCGGACACAAAACCGTAGCAAGCTGTAGTTTTGTGTCCAGTCATAAAAACTGAAAGAAACTGATCAGGTACTGAAACCAATGTAAGTCAATGGTGACGGATTCGTTTTTTCAGGAGACTGAAACACAGGATCCGTCACCCATTGACTTTCAATGTATTTAGTGCCTGATCCGTTTTTTTCAGTTTTGATCATCCTAACGGAACGGATGTATCATGATGTGTAGAATCAAAACAGATCAGTTTAATTCAGGAATAGAGATCCTCTGCCGGATCTCTGTACCTGAATTAACAACGCAAGAGTGAAAGTAGCTTTAGAAAATAAAAATGCTCCCTGCTAAGCCATCATACTACATGAGCATTCACCTAGAGTAAAGCTATTGCTTTGATTGAATAGTCAAAAGTGAAAAACAACTATAGATGATGTCAAGAGTTACGAATATATCCTTGTAGTCATTTACTGCCTAAATCAACAACTGGCAAAGGCACCAACTTCAACTTCTATTCCAACAGAGGGAACCCCTCCAATGGTAATGTGAGTTATGGTCATTGACAGATTGTCTCTATTGCTATAATCATCTCCTGTATAGGTGAATACTTTTGATCCTTGGGCCTTTGATCTGTTAGATCTTCACTGTAGGATTCATCCCATTAATCTTTTGCAGTTGTATGAAGCTGAGGAGAGTCTACTTATTTCTTAAGATCTAAAGATGAGCTTGTATGTTCTGCTCACCTTCAGATGTGCCACAAAGAATGTTTGCCTCACCATGGGCTGTCTTCTTGGATGGAAGGTGAGGGTGACTATATTACTTTTTACAATGGATGGACTGGTAGCTTACAGCCTTCGTAATACTCATGACAGAGTACAAACAAGGAAAAAGACCCTCCAGTTCAAGTAAAGAAAATCCACTTTAACTGGGGAATTTACAGAACATTTACCTGGTGACCTCCTTTTCATCTTTTTAGATGCAGATCCACTAATTTTTTGGCTTCTCTTCTGCTATCCAAGATGACCACACCACTTCTCAGAATACCTGATGTACATGCATTGATAGCCCACGGCTATTCCTACTTGTCCATACCAGCTCTTGATTGGCCAGCAGTGTTCACGTGAGCAGTGCTGGCCAATCCAAGGGCAGCAAGAAGTGGCTTGTGCCCCCAAATGCACTGCATACATCAAGTAGTCTGAGAAGCGGTCAGGCCGTCTTGGATGGCAGAAGAGGATCTTGTGAACAGGGACGAACTGGGAACATAAAGTGGCCCTGGAAAAAATACTAAAAGTGGCCCCGCTTTGTAGTTGGGTCCAAATTGATGGAAGGCAGGGCACATTATACCACCCCAACAGAGCCAAATACCATAAAATACTGCCAGCAGCACAAAATATATCCCCACTGGTTGGCCATGAGGAAGGACCAGGCAGCCCCCTGGGCATCGGCCCACTGGAAAATTTCCCTGTAAGGTCTATGGCCAATCCGCCCCTGCTTGTGAATTTATTTATCTGCATCTAAGAAGAAGGTCATCGGGTAAATGTTCTGTTCATTCGACAGTTAATTCTTTTTCTTAAACCTGAGGTTTGTTTCAACAATACTAATAGTAAAATGAGTAAGGCTTTGTACACATTAGAGCAAACTTATCAGAGATATAAATGTAGCTTGGAAATATTCCTTGACGTTACGCATGGGCCGTAATGTAAAATAAAAGTATACTGTATATTATAGCTTTTTTTTCAGGTGGCACTCTGTATAGGAACACAGAGTCTGCTGTACTTTTTTATGCAGTAAAAAATAAGGGTATGCCAAGGACAGTATTTTGGCCTCTATCAGGTGAATGGGGACCTGTTTCTACATTCAGCATATGCACCTGAAATTTGTTGATCACATTCACATAATTTAATGTGAACAGAAACCGTGCCTTTCCACGAATTTGATTTAGGAGACCAATTTCTCACTGAACAAATTGAATGCAAATCAAAACATAAAAAACAAAACCCTTAATAGGTTGCAATTTACATAACAGACACTAGGTGGCTGCACAAAGGCGTATATCGGATAGACTTCTCATGACACAGTATTACAAAATACTTTTTTCAAAAGATGATCATTTCTCATAACTAATTTCGGAATATATTGAAGCATAAGAAAATAAATAATGTGTTAGCAGTAGCAAAAACAAGACTTATATATTTATCAGAAGCACCCAGTTCATCCTCCTCTTTCTCTCTCTTGCAGTGTTAGTGTACCGGAACACGGCCTGCACTCTCTGCAGTGGAGACTGGGCAAGCTATCTACTGATTCCTAGCTGAGCCTCCCCAATTCCCTAGCTGAAGATATGGTTGACCACACGGAAGCCACGTATACACATCAAGAATCAAACTGGTCCCATCATTATGTTGCCAGATTTTGACACCAAGGACAGAATGGTCTGATGTCAAATTTCCCTGTCATGTATATGCCATTACCCTTCATTACATTTCACCATCCCTTGTTGGTAACAATACAATTTCTATAACGAGAGGTTCAACATACAGTAGGCTTGGGCCACCTAAAAGCAAAGGAGATAGGAGTAACCGGACTGGGTCCCCTGTTTCCAATGGCTCCAAAGCAGCCGCATATGGGAACATTTCTTAATACCCCTGCGCTGGCGATTGATGCACCTTAGCAATGTAGAGGCTCAGGTCTCTACATAACTTACTGTAGGCACATCCACTGCTAGCGCCTAACAGCCTTAAGTCTATGCCAGCTCCCTTACATGGGTAGATTTAGATAATTTTGGCATAGAAAAAAATAAAACGGGCCTCCCAGCCCACCCTATTTCCTGCCCTCATCATGTTCCCTTTTTTAGAACTGACGTATGTGGTGTAGAAGGGGAAGAAGTCGCAGATTCAGCCTCAAATCCCTTTTGCAACTGAATTTGTTACAGATATATGCTAAAAAATGGTGTATATCTAATAAAAAATGACCCCCATAGGCCTCTACTATGGAATATACACCGTACCCTGGAGGGGCTGAACCTGTGGTTTCTCAGGAAAGTCTTTAGTCAAAAGACATAATGTTCCCATATTAATACATTACTTCAGGGGCGGACTGGGAACTGGGATGGAATGGCCCTGGAAAAAATATTAAAAGTGGCCCCGTTTTGTAGTCGGGTCCAAATTGATGGAAGGCAGTGCCAGTACTACCATATTGTGGCACATTATACAACCCCAACCGAGCCAAATACCACAGTCCATCACAAAATACTGCTAGCAGAACAATATTTATCAATCCTGTTATACCGTCTGACTACTTCAAGGATGCCTCTCTTGTCTAACCTAATAAACTGTATACAAATATGTCATTGTTTTGTTTACATTGTATCACATTTATTTACATTGTCTCACATTGCATTTCTAGTTTAGTAAGATCTACTGTGTACTTTGTATTGCACTATGTCGTATTATCTTGACTGTACTCTGGAAACTGAGACTGTTGAGTTTTCTTTTTCCTATAGTTTTCTCTGGTCCAATCCTATATCCTGTAATCCATCAATGTCCATTAGCACTTACATGTATAAGACTATGTTATGATTAACTAAGCTTGCTTACCATTGACAATATTAAAAACAGATATCTAAGGTTGAGCTCAAGTTTCTACCATGGCAGGCAGCACAATTTCCAACCCTTCAATCAATCAGCAGCCGCGCAGAGGTTACATAAAACACAGATGCATACAAGTTTGAAAAAAAAGTCATATCTGTAAATCTTTTATTTCTTTTACAATCACTTCCAGAAATAGACAGCAGATGGGGCTACAAAAATCATCATACATAAAATATGAAACACAGCTGTTTAGTTAACAGAAAAAAAAAAAGACGAAGACGTTCATGAAGCAAAGAAAATGTCAATCTATTTTTCTTGTGCAAGTTGTTCTTAGAAAAAATTAAAACAGAACATGTAATTATAGGAAGGGAAATTAGAGTATCGCCTTTATGTCTGCCGAATGTAATTGTGCACTGCGGAATCCTGACATAAGATACATCCCATTGTTACCTTACATATCTGTCGACACCCTGGATGGTTTGATATTAAGGGTTATCACATCAGAGCAACTCTTTTTCCACCAATCCCCACAAACTTGTTTTGTTCGCCCTAGCGGAAGCTCCTGATGGCGATATATGTCACCTGCGGTGGTCGCTGTATGAAAAATGTTACATGACAAGTCAGCCATTCAAATACAGCAACATCCATGTAATACATAGGCTGGGTCCAAGATCGTATAGATGGGTGCCACAAACAGAAAACTCCCTTTTAGGGCTTATGCACACGACTGTATGCATTTTGTGGTCCGTAAAACATGGATCCACAAAAAAAAAAAAGAAAAAAAAAAAAAGGATGACACTCAGTATTGCATCAGTTTTGTATTTTTTTTTTTTTTTGCAGATCCTTTGTAACAATGCCTGTCCTTGTCTTCAAAATGGACAAGAATAGGACATTTTCTATATTTTCGCGGAATGGACATGTAGACATACGGAAACGGAATGTACACGGATTCATTTCCGTTTTTTTGGGGGGGAAGCAATGGTTCCGCATATGGACCTGTAAAAAAACAGAAAGTGTGCTTGAGCCCTTAGGGGTCACACATGGGGAAAATCCATAGCGGACTAGTCAGGGTTTCCAACCCAAATTTTTCTTTTTTCAGCACAACTTAACCCAAAATCCCAGACAACCAACATTTTTAATGGACAAATAGGAAAACAATAATGAATGATGAAGATTATAAGTAATACATGCCTACAGCTCAATATACTGATAAGAACCCGTTACCAACATTTACTGTGAGCTGTAAAATGATTATAATTACCATCAAAATAATCTAGTCAAGTACCACCAGCCTCAAAAAAATCACAGAAACATCTATATTTTTTTTCACAGACATAGGGAAAAAAGTTGCCTTTTGTTATGGATGGTCCAAACATTTCTGGATGGTTGCCAATGGGGTTGAGCAAAGAGAAGCATTTGAGGTGGAATTTGGTCCGAAGTTTAGGACAACTTTAATTCGCAACAAATCAGAATTTCCTCTCGCTTTGTGGTAACTAATCAGTTTTTCCTAAAATGGCAGCTGCCTGTGTTACAAAGTGAAAGTAAGAGGCCCAGGAACGTGAGATCATCCACAATGCAGTGCAGCCAGCCAATCCACAGATCCCCTGTGATGTCATAGCCCTATAAAACCCTTATCCCGCGCAGTCTTTGTGATTGTCCTGTGAGCTGAGCACAGGGAGCGACGTGGCAAGCGCTTATGCGCTAGAGACAGTGTTGTTGAAAATGATTAATAGACAAATATTGGAGAAGGGAGAGTGCAGGAAGACGTATGTTGTGTCAGTTTTATTAATTTCTACATTTAATTATTCCTACAGCAGCTGAAAACTAAGATATAACCTCCAGTCTGCATCCCTTAGGGGGATCAGGTCGTAATAATAAACATCCTCATCTTTTGCTGGCTTTACTTCTTCTAAATCATCCTACTTAGTCTCTATGTCTTAGAAAAGTCAGCAAGATGCAGAGAGAAGAGGAGCTGGATTAGTTTCTGATGACATATTCTCATAGATATTAGATGATGTGGAAAAGGAGGAAAAGCAGATAGCAGAAGAAGGGCTCCCACCTGTAGGGCAGGAGAGCGCTGGGGCTGAAGAAGTGGGTATGCTAGAACTGATTAATATTCTGTGTTTACTGTCAAATAACCTGCAGGAGTTTGCAAGACAGAACAGCAATAATATGCATATTGGAACAGCCTCTGTTTAACCCCTTTGCGCCCAGGGCGTTCCATTTAAAGATGGCGCCCGCTCCTGAACAGAGCGGGCGTCATGGCCGCAGGTGAACTGCTGATTCATACAGCAGACACCGTAATGCCAATCGCGGAATTTAACCCTTCGGATGCCGCGGTCAATCCTGACCACGGCATCCGAGGGCTTAAAACACCGGAAGCGCATGCTTCCGGTGTTTCTCCGGCTCCCCCTTGTAGCGATCGAGGGAACCGGAGTATGTATGCAGCAGCCCCTATCATAGTCAATGATAGGAGGCTGCTGCATAGACTTTCCTATGGAGCCCTTCTGTGTAATAGGGCTCCATAGGAAAGCAGTAAAATCAGATGATTTTACTATGATATGAGCAATCAGATGATTGCTTGTGATGGTTCCCTATGGGAACTATAAAAAAAGTGTAAAAAAATTAAATAAAGTTAAAAAAAAACATAAAAGTTCAAATCACCCCCCTTTTCCCAAAATAAAAATAAAAGTAGTAAAAACATACACATCATGGGTATCGCCGCGTGCGAAAAAGCCCATACTATAAAAATATAAACATTTATTTCCCGTACGGAAAACAGCGAAACGGAAAAAAGTGTCAAAATGGCCGATTAGCCATTTTTTGTCGCTTTTTTTTTTTCTAAAAAAAATTAAAAAGCTATCAAAAAGTCATACACACCCCAGAATGGTATCAATGAAAAGTTCAGATCACCCCGCCATAAATGAGCCCTAATACGGGCTAAAAAGCTGGCAGCTCAGGGGTGTGTCTTTTCTGCTGTAGATAAGGGGGCGTGTCTCAGCTCTCTCCCTATCACAGCTCAGGAGGCAGTTGAAAGATGAAACTGAGCATGTGCGGCCTTCTCAGTGAGCAGGTCAAATAAATAAGAAAAAGAACAAACAGTAGGTGGCGCAATACAGATGCATTTTATTGAATATGCTGAATTTTTATTTGTATGCAATTACAAAAGTATTCAGATCCAGGTGCTGGTTTGAAAACTAGAATATTTTTCGTGGGACAACCCCTTTAAGACTAGATGGTATTGGTTGGCACATTGGGCACTGGAATAGTATTGAATTCTTCTATTAATCCTTTTCAGCAACACTGTCTCTAGCACTTACCACGTCTCTCCCAGTGCTAAGCTCACAGGACACTGGCAGAGGCTGCGTGGGTTTTATAGGGCTGTGACATCACATGGGATGGCTATCTGAGGATTGGCTGGCTGCATGGCATTATGGGTGATCTTGCATTGCCAGGCTTGTCTCCTCTACACTTTGTTTCGCCTTGTAACGTGTGCTAAAAAAGGTGAAGAATTAAAGCAAGAAGTGTGAGATTTATCAAAACCCCTGTTGTAAATTTTTGTGTGGTCTAACACATTTAATATGATTTACACCCGTTTTCTGGTGCAAGTCACATCTGAAATCTCTGTCTTGATAAACTGCCCCAATGTATATTAAAAAGTTGCAAAACTTTTAATTAATCAATGAATACACTTAAAGGGGCCTTTTCTGGCTTGATTCAACTGGATTACAAGGTGGTCGTAACACCTGGAAACGAGCAGTGTATAATGTGATAGAAAAATTAATCAAGACAGCAAAGAAAGCAATATGGAAAATCACAATACATTAGTAAGTGTCTCATATTAATTTTCTCTACATGATATATGCCATTTACTGAGGTGAGACAACCTCTTTAATGTATACCGATAGAACCCAGACTGCAATGCTATTGATTTCCCAACAGAAACTTCAAATTAGCCATGCTTATTTGATGCATGTCGCCCAAAATTGCTGATTTCAGGGGTTAACCATCTAATATCTATGGAAATCTCCCTGACAACAAATGATTGGGTGTGTTGGATTTAAACTGCCCGATCCTTTTGTTCCTGGGGAGATAAGCCAGTATTTTAGAGGAGTCTAATTGAGCATGCATGTGTTGGGGGGAATCGGGAGAGATAGCTGGAGGCGAAACAAGTATTCAGCCAACAGCTATCTCTTCATCTTTTTTTGGAAATGGGACAATATATACTATATGTGCTATGACATGTGTCATCAGGGCCGTATTTAGGGTTCATGCTGCCATAGGCACTCTCTGTGATGACGCCCCCCCCAACATGACCCATTCCCCCACGCCCCCAAATAGTAGCATAGTAGCCTCTCCTCAGTCCCCCCCATCCCATAGTAGCCTCCTCCCCCCACAGTAGCATAGTAGCCTCTCCTTAGAACCCCCCACCCCATAGTAGACTCGTTACCCCCACCCCCCATAGTAGCCTCTTCTCACCCCCCAACCTCATAGTAGCCTCTCCTCGTTACCCCACCCCCCATAGTAGCCTCCTCCCCCCACAGTAGCATAGTAGCCTCTCTTTAGAACCCCCGACCCCATAGTAGCCTCGTTACCCCCACCCCCCATAGTAGCCTCTTCTCACACCCCCACCTCATAATAGTCTCTCCTCTTTACCCCACCCCCCATAGTAGCCTCCTCCCCCCACAGTAGCATAGTAGTCTCTCCTCAGTAGCCCCCAACCCCATAGTAGCCTTGTTACCCCACCCCCATAGTAGCCTCCTCCTGGACTTATTACAGTGACCTATCCTCCCCCCCAACCCCCTGGATACTGAAAATGGTCCTCTGCCAAGCCAATTAACCCCCGCCCAACTACCCCACCATCCCCATACACTCAACTACCCTCAGTCTGTACCCCCCACTCACCTGCCACTGGTGCACCTAGCTTTTCTGATGCCCAAGGCAAATATTGAAACGCCCCCCCATGCCAAATTCTCAACCTAATCCCTTCCCTCCAGTCCTACTGTTAAAGGGGTTTTCCTCTTTTTACTACTGATGACCTATCCTCACGATAGGTCATCAATATCAGATCGGCTGGGGTCCTCCGGCACCCTGACGATCATCTGTTTGAAGAGATAGCAGAGCTCATATGAGAGCTGCTTTCTCTGCTCTGTTCACCTGCTTGCCATAGAATTTGCAGTGAAGAGCAGTAAACAGAGCAGAGAAAGCAGCACTCGTACAAAAAAAAAAAAAAAAAAGACAAGGCAGACTTGGAAAACATTTCATACAGCACTACAGAGCATACAGGGTCATACAGCGCCACATATGTACCTCTTCCATCCTGTGACTTCTCTTCTCTGATGACGTTTTCTTTCCTCTTCTTCTGTCAGACCAGACCGCCATGGTGACTTCTTTCAGCTGTGCCTCGTCTCTGAAGAGTTCAACAAACAGACATCTTACTTTCCTACTTTTCCATCATCCTCTCACCTTCTCCACATCTCACCCTGCCCGCCCCCATACTATACTACAGAAACAGCCCCCCTGAAAATACTGGCACCACACAGAAAAACAGTACCCCCCTTACCTTTCAGATCAGATCCCAATATCAAACTCCAGATGAGACCCCCCATCTCCAGACTCCTATTAGACCTCAAAACTCCCATATCTGACCCTCATTAGACATCCAAAGCCCCAATCAGCCCCTCATTAGACCCCCAGACCCCCTATCAGATCCTCATTAGACCCACAGACCCCCTATCAGACCCCCATTAGACCTCCAGACCGCCTATCAGACCCTCATTAGGCCTCCAGAACCCCAATCAGACCTCCAGACACTCAATCAGACCCCTCTAGACCCCCAGTCAGACCCTTCAGGCCCCTAATCAGACCTCATTCAGACCCCTAATTAGATCCCCAATCATACCCCCCCCCTTCTGGCCCCATATCATACTCTTGTGGCCCCCATATAGAACTCTCCTTCTGGGGCCCATGTCAGACCCCCCCCCACTTCTGGCCCCATGTCAGAACCCCTTTTCTGGCCCCCATTTTAGACCCCCCTTTCTGTTCCACCATTTCAGACCCCCCCATTCTGTCCCACCATTTCAGACCCCCCCCATTCTGTCCCACCATTTCAGAACCCCCCATTCTGTCCCACCATTTCAGACCTGCCCATCTGTCCCACCATTTCAGACCCCACCATTCTGTCCCACCATTTCAGACCCCCCCCATTGTGTCCCACCATTTCATATCCCCCCATTCTGTCCCACCATTTCAGATTCTCCCACCATTCTGTCCCAGCATTTCAGATCCCCCCATTCTGTCCCACCATTTCAGATCCCCCCATTTCTGTCCCACCATTTCAGATCCCCCCCATTCTGTCCCACCATTTCAGATTCCCCCCCCATTCTGTCCCAGCATTTCAGATCCCCATTCTGTCCCCATTCAGATCCCCCATTCTGTCCCAGCCATTTCAGATCCCCCCATTCTGGTCCACCATTTCAGATCCCCCCATTGTGTCCACCATTTCAGATCCCCTCCATTCTGTCCCCACCTTTTCAGATCCCCCCCATTCTGTCCCCACCTTTTCAGATCCCCCCCATTCTGTCCCCACCTTTTCAGATCCCCCCCCATTCTGTCCCCACCTTTTCAGATCCCCCCCCATTCTGTCCCCACCTTTTAAGATCCCTTTTTGGCCCCCACTTCAGACCTCAGATCAGACAAGAAAAAAAAAAAAAAAACTTACCTCCGGTCCTGGCTGTGTCCCCACTCTCTCCTCTTCCAGGGGCCTGCGCTGAAGTCACCTGACCTCCTGCAGCGTCAGGTCAGAGGGCGCTCTGTACGTCCTGACGCTGCAGGCAGTCAGGACACAGCAGCGCCGGCCTCAGGAAGAGCAAGCAGGAGGAGGGGTAAGTACTGTACAGCGCTACCAGCGCTTCACTCCCCCTCTTCCTGCAGGCTAGTGAGCGCTTCCATCATGGAAGCGCTCGCTAGTATTCCCTTTATAAGATGCACTGCATCTTATAAAGGGAAAAGTTTAGCACCGGCATGGTCGCGGATACCCCCGCGCCACCCGACAGCAGCACCCTAGCACCCCCCCCCCCTGCGGAAATTAAAAAAAATATATATAAATTCCAGAATGTTTTTTTTTTTTTTTAAACTCCTGGCGGGGTGCCGCCCCCCGCAACCTGCCGCCCTAGGCACCGTGACCCCGGTGCCTAGTTGCTAATACGACCCTGTGTGTCATGACGGGTTGTGTGAAACATGACCTTAATCTGTTCAGTGGCATCCATCTTTCAATTCAGAATCAGATGATTGGTGTAACTTTGTACAATGTCACAGACCCAACATTATTTAGAATGATATTTAATTTATGTGAATAGAGGATTTCTGAAATGTGTGTATTATCAGAAACAGAATAGGGAATATACCTGAAGGGGAAGTCCAAAAAAAAACTTCAGTTTGCCGGATAATTATCCATTAGGTCCTCCAGACCCATCTCATGAATCATGTCACATGCCTCATTCTTACTAGATGGGTGGAAGCATGCACAAACCCCAGCCTTGATTGTTGATATTCAGGGCAGGCCATGTTCTTCATTGTGTACAGTCCGAGACAGTGGTCTCAATCCTGTGACCAGGGGCGGATTGGGAACTTAAAGTGGCCCTGGAAAAAAACCTAAAAGAGGTCCCAGGTTGTAGGTGGGTTCAAACTGACAGAAGATGGGCCAAAACTAGAGATGAGCGAACATGCTCGTCCGAGCTTGATGCTCGTTCAAGCATTAGGGTATTCGCATATGCTCGCTACTCGGACGAGCATATCGCGATCCTCGAGGAAATGGCAACTTCCTCTTCCTGCATGTTAGGCGCCTTTTTTCAGCCAATCAACATGCAGGAGAGTATTTGGTACCTCCTAGCATCACGTGTGGCCCCTACAAGTCGATAGCAGGGATTGGCTGGCCAGATCAGATGACCTGGGAATATAAGAATCTGGTTAGGCAGGCCCCGCGCTGCTCGCGTCATACGCCGTCTGCATGAGATTAGGGATAGAGCTGCTGTCTGTCAGGGAGAGTGTTAGGGCCTGAATTTAGATGTTGGTTAGGCAGGAATCACCCACAAAGAACCCAACAGCCCTTCTAAGGGCTACAAGCACCTTTTTTTTGGTCTCCTCCTGGCTGCTGGCTGGGACTTAAGGTGCAGCTACCCCCATCTTGGCTGCACACTGTACACAGTGACTGGTGGCAGAAGGGACAGCACGTGGTCCACACAGACCCAAAATAAATTGCCCAAAGTACTCATTTTTGCTGCTGCTGTACCATGGCTTGCTGAGATCTGTAGTGCAGTCTAGGAAATACGTTTTTCTCTCATTTCTATACACTACAGTCCAGTGAACAATTATGTAGTGTACTGTACAGTAGCGTCAGTCTAGGGAATACGTTTTTCTCTCATTTCTATACACTACAGTCCAGTGAACAATTATGTAGTGCACTGTACAGTAGCGTCAGTCTAGGGAATACGTTTTTCTCTCATTTCTATACACTACAGTCCAGTGAACAATTATGTAGTGTACTGTACAGTAGCGTCAGTCTAGGGAATACATTTTTCTCTCATTTCTATACACTACAGTCCAGTGAACAATTATGTAGTGTACTGTACAGTAGCGTCAGTCTAGGGAATACGTTTTTCTCTCATTTCTATACACTACAGTCCAGTGAACAATTATGTAGTGTACTGTACAGTAGCGTCAGTCTAGGGAAAATGTTTTTCTCTCATTTCTATACACTACAGTCCAGTGAACAATTATGTAGTGTACTGTACAGTAGCGTCAGTCTAGGGAAGCACTGTCTCGACTAGGCTTACCAACCCAGCTCGGGTCAGTCACCTCATCATCCACCTGCTCTTCCTCCGATTCTTCACTCTGCTCCCCCCGGGACTTACTGCCCTGACAACAACGTCAATGTCTGACAACCGTGTCTCATCATCATCCGACACCTCTTGACGCACTATTTGCACTAAGTCCACACTTTTTTCACCCACAGACTGCGAAAGTTCTAAATTTTGGGCATCGGGATAGAGCAACTGCTCAGGTTGCTGTTGAGCAGTGGTTTGTGTCTCTGGGTAGGGTCCTGAAAAGACTTCCTGTGAGTATGCCGGATCTGAATCCATATTTTCCATGGGGGGGGCAGGCTGGGGGGAAGGAGGTTGAGCTGGAGGAACCAGAGGTCTACTTCCTTGGCTAAAGTGGGTGGACTGTCTGGAAGACTGGGTGGTGGATAAATTACTGGACACATTATCCGCTATCCACTTCATCACCTGTTCGCACTGTTGTGGTTTCAATAGTGGTGTACCACGTGACCTTGTAAGTTGCGAGATGAAGCTAGGGAGCGAAACTCTGCGGCGTTCCACTGCTCCCTAATCAGTAGGTACTGTGTCACCCTGCCCAGGACCACGGCCTCTGCCCCCCTACATCACTTGGACGCCCATGTCCTCGACCCTTAGCCCTTGGGTTAAAAATTTTGTGTAATCACTAAACTGTCGAATTAATATCTGAGGCCAAAAACGTATTCTCTAGACTGCGGATAGTGTACCACACACCACAGAATTTTTCACTGGACTGTATTAAATGTATCTGAGAGAAAAAACTTATTCTCTAGACTGCCGCTAGTGTAACGCACACCACACAATTTTTCACTGCACTGTAGGATATATGAATGAGAGAAAAAAATGTATATTTTCTAGACTCCGGCTAGTGTGCAGCACATGACAGAATTATGTACTGCACTATAGGATATATAACTGAGAGAAAAAAACGTATACCCTAGACTGACGCTACTGTACAGCACACAACATAATTGTTCACTGGACTGTAATATATATATAACTGAGAGAAAAAACATATTCCCTAGACTGCACTACAGATCTCAGCAAGCCAAGGTACAGCAGCAGCAAAAATAAGTACTGAGAGGACGTTGGGCAATTTCTTTTGGGTCTGTGTGGACCACGTGCTGTCCCTTCTGCCACCAGTCGCTGTGCACAGCGTGCAGCCAAGATGGCGGTAGCTGCACTACAAGTCCCAGCCAGCAGCCAGAAGGAGACCAAAAAAAAAAGGTGCTTGTAGCCCTTAGAAGGGCTGTTGGGTTCTTTGTGGATGATTCCTGCCTAACCAACATCTAAATTGAGGCCCTAACACTCTCCCTGACAGACAGCAGCTCTATCCCTAATCTCATGCAGCAGCCAGGAGGAGCCAAAACAAAGGGTGCTTGTAGCCCTTAGAAGGGCTGTTGGGTTCTTTGTGGGTGATTCCTGCCTAACCAAAATCTAAATTGAGGCCCTAACACTCTCCTTGACAGACAGCAGCTCTATCCCTAATCTCATGCAGGCGGCGTCTGACGTTCACCTCCATTCCGTGTCAGGGTAAAATTTTAAGTGCTTCACCTGCTACCTCAGTCTCACTTGGTCACTCTGGGTTCACCGCCATGCTGTGTCAGGGTAAATTTTTGGGTGGTTCATCTGCTACCTCAATCTAACTTGGTCACCAAGCTGTCACCACGTTGTGTCAGACTTATGCCTGCGTCGTGGGGCGGGGGATAGGACAGCAGTGCCAGCATGGGCAGTGGTGTCTCCCGCAGGCGGTGATGGACCTTCGTTGCACCTAGTTGGGTGCTTTACTAACATGTGATGGGCATGTGCCTTGCCCATCTTGGTCTGGGTCGGCACAATTGTCTTGAGGGTCACCACCAGGCTGTTGCCTAATATTTAGCATAATGGTATGATTAGGCAGCCTCAGAGGCATCCATGCATGCTGCCCCTGCTGTTTCCTGTCCATTTCCATGGTGTTTCCATCATTTTCTGAGGTTTCCAGGTTTTCACACACAACCTTCCCTATGCAGAGCTCCGGTCCCGTGCAGAAAATGCTTGAGTCTCCCATTGACTTCAATGGGGTTCGTTATTCGAAACGAGCACCCGAGCATCGGAAAAATTTGACTCGAATAACGAGCACCCGAGTATTTTAGTGCTCGCTCATCTCTAGCCAAAACATATAGGCGGGGACTACCAAAGTAGGCGGGGCCTGCAATACTGCAGTGCAGCGCAGAATATCACCCCAGCGGAACCAAATACTACAGGACAGCACAAACTACTGCCACCCTCATCACAGTATTCAACTGTATCACAATCATGAGGACAGTAATCATCAGTACAGTTGAGTTTAAGAGGGCACCTGTGGCCGTTGAGCATCAGATCATTATTTACCTGGCTTGCGGCCATCAAGAGGGCTTGAGTGGCCCCCTGGGCATCGGCCCATCGGGAAATTTCCCTGTAAGGTCTATGGCCAATCCGCCCCTGCCTGTGACTATCCAGCTGTTACAAAACTGCAACTTCTAGCATGCCCGGACAGCCGCAGCGGATTTACTCTCCAAGTACTAGTGACTTTAGCTTCACAACAGCTGGAGAGCCACAGGTTGGAGACCACTGAGATAGAACATTGGTCTTCTGCCTCTAGCTCGCAAATTAAAAAAGGGCTTTAGTTCCATGGCTACTGGAGAGCCAAACATTGGAGGTCATTGCTCTAGGTCATTGTTCTTTTGCCTCTAGCTCTCCAATTTCTAGTAACTTTAGTTTCACAACAGCTGGAGAGCCAGAGGTTGGAGAGCACTGGGATAGGACATTGGTCTTCTGCTTCTAGCTCTCTAATTAAAAAGGAATTTAGTTCCACAACTACTGGAGATCTACAGGTTGGAGACCACTGGTCTAGGGCATTGGTCTTTTGCCTCTAGCTCTCCAATTTCTAGTAACTTTAGTTTCACAACAGCTGGAGAGCCACTGGTTGGAGACCTCTGGTCTAGGACATTGGTCTTCTGCCTCTGGCCCTCTAATTATCAATGACTTTAGTTTCAATGAAACAAGACAGCTACTGGTTGGAGGCCACTGGTCTAGAACATTGGTCTTCTGCCTCTAGCTCTCCGATTACTGATAATTTTAGTTCTACGACTACTAGAGAGACACAGGTTGGAGACCACTAATCTAGGGCATTCGTCTTTTGCCTCTGGCTCTCCAATTACCAGCAAGGTTAATTTCAAGACAACTGGAGAGCCACAGGTTACACACCACTGGTTTAGGGCATTGGTCTCCAGCATGCAGCTTTTCAATTACCAGTGATTTTAGTTTCACAACAGCTGAAGAGCCACAGGTTAGAGACCACTGGTCTAGGGCATTGGTCTTTTGCCTCTAGCGCTCCAATTTCTAGTAACTTTAGTTTCACAACAGCTGTAGAGCTACAGGTTGGAGACCACTGGTCTAGGGCATTGGTCTTTTGCCTCTAGCTCTCCAATTTCTAGTAACTTTAGTTTAACAACAGCTGGAGAGCCACTGGCTGGAGACCACTGATCTAGGGCATTGGTCTTCTGTCTCTAGCCCTCTAATTATCAGTGACTTTAGTTTCAAGAAAACAGGAGAGCTACTGGTTGGAGTCCACTGGTCTAGAACATTGGTCTTTTGCCTCTAGCTCTCCAATTACTGATAACTTTAGTTCCACCACTACTGAAGAGACACAGGTTGGAGACCACTGATCTAGGGCATTCGTCTTCTGCATCTGACTATCCAATTACCAGCAAGGTTAATTTCAAGACAACTGGAGAGTCACAGGTTACACACCACTGGTTTAGGGCATTGGTCTCCAGCATGCAGCTCTTCAATTACCAGTGACTTTAGTTTCACAACAGCTGGGGAGCCACAGGTTGGAGACCACTGGTCTAGGGCATTGTTCTTCTGCCTCTGGCTCTTCAATTAACAGCAGCATTATTTTCATAACAGCAGGAAAGTAACTTGTCTATAGGATAGCTACAGAAGCCGCTACTACTGATCTGGAGTCTGCAACTAATGGTTCCCATCATCACTGCACAACTTATTAAATATTTACTTTACAGCAAAAATTGTTCTCACATTTTTAGGATTTATTTTTATAACCCATTGTACAGATATATAAATATTCCCACTACATGCAGATGACAGTGGCGCTGTAAACCCATAATGAGCTACATGGAGAAATTTGCAAAGTAGAAGTCTAGATACTTGATGTTAATTAGTTCTATAAAGAATTGTGAGAGAATTGTAGAGTGTCATATTTACACTGGTCTATTCAGAGTTTTAATCAGTACATGTCAGCGGTGGGAGAACGGTTTGCAGCTGTAGTTTGATACTGAGGAGGGAGCGTGCAGCTGTTGGTTTGTACGACTAATGGTGATTAATTCCTATTATGTGTCAGAGATCATGCAACCGGTCCAGACTCTACAGCGCTGCCAAACCTTCTGCACATCCCTCAATATGCAATTAAGTTGTTACTGTGCAGTGCTTAACTTATCTTTTCAAGTCCCACACTGGGAATTATTTTATATCGTACAGTTGAATGGTGTTTTTATTCAGTAATCAGGAACATGCAATACTTTCAAAGATATCATTAACCCGCTCAAGAGTTTCCTGTCTTTGCAATATACATAAGAACAGAGAACGTAATTTGCAAAAAAATAACTAAAGATGGTTTACTTAAATAAAAAAAAGTCTTGACAAGTGCAATACTGCATCCTGCCTAAGGGTGGCGCTGTTTGCAAAAGGACAGGAAATCAAGAAAAGAAGAAGTCAAAATGGCTTCTCTCGATTGGGAATGAACTGCAATACCAAACAAAGATCTGACACATTTTCTGAGAAAATCCTTTGAAGGGATGGTCTGGCTGGGTCAAACTTTCCTATGTGGTAGTATGGCTTAACAAACCCACCATCACTAGTGTTCTGATGCTTACCAGCTTCTCAGGGGTCTCCACTTCCTGGTTCCAGCTCAACATACAGGAAATGGCAGAAGATGTCTGCTTAGCCAATCACGGGTAGTAGTGGTGACCCACATCAGCCCATGATTGGGTTAGCAGTTATTTCCAAGCATTTTTTGGGTGTTGAGTTCCTTTGAGAGCTGTCACATCTGCTGTGATGGGCGATCAATGAGGTGACTAATCTTCTTTTGTTAACCATTCTTTCCCAAATATAAAATATTTAATCCCACCTGGTAACCGATTTGACTATGATTGTAATGTCTATGGTTAACTTGCAGTCAATCACCACTCAAACCTTAAAAAGTCAGGTGTAAGTGGAGTTAACCCCCAATGTTATATTCCCCCATGTTAGGCGTATGGGTCCAGGAAGCTGAGATTTGGAATGTTGCCCAGTAGGGTTTTAATACAGTACAACAGTGTTCCTAAACTCCAGTCCTCAGGGCCCACCTGCCGATCATGTCTTCAGGATTTTCATAGTATTGAGCAGGTGATATTTAGTGTCAATGCATCAGGACTTACCACAGGTATTCATTCTGTGGGATATTCTCAAATCATGACCGGCAGGTGGACCTGCAGGAGGACTGGAGTTGAGGAACACTGCTATCGAGCTCCTGTCACCATTATGCCTGTCTGTTACGTTGAGGGAACACTTTGATTTTCATGACTTTTGACCATGACAAAAAAAATGAAATAGGCCATGTCCCTTCCGTGTCACACAAAGGGTCAGGAACTGCTCTACAGACTTAAGACCCCACCAAGCAGCTCCCTATATCTCAGCTATATCTTTCATATGAGTGTGTCATATAGGGATGAAGGATATTGGGGGTATCTGCAGTCACCCCTAGATTTTAAAACTTTTATAGGGTTAAATTGTTTTAAATTTAGCCATGGCCAGATACATACAACAAATTCATATATAGGGGCACATACAAATATATATATAGTGGTACATAATATATACATACAGTACTTAGCTTATATACAGTCATGGCCAAAAGTTTTGAGAATGATACAAATATTAATTTTTACAAAGTCTACTGCTTCAGTTTTTATAATGGCAATTTGCATATACTCCAGAATGTTATAAAGAGTGATCAGCTTAACAGCAATTACTTGCAAAGTCAAAATTTGCCTAGAAAATGAACTTTATCCCCCAAAACACATTTCAACATCATTGCAGCCCTGCCTTAAAAGGACCAGCTAACATTGTTTCAGTGATTGCTCCATTAACACAGGTGTGGGTGTTGATGAGGACAGGGCTGGAGATCAATCTGTCATGATTAAGTAAGAATGACACCACTGGACACTTTAAAAGGAGGCTGGTGCTTGGCATCATTGTTTCTCTTCTGTTCACCATGGTTATCTCTAAAGAAACACGTGCAGTCATCATTGCACTGCACAAAAATGGCCTAACAGAGAAGAGTATCGCAGCTAGAAAGATTGCACCTCAGTCAACAATCTATTGCATCATAAAGAACTTCAAGGAGTTGCCAAAAAGGCTCCAGGGCGCCCAAGAAAGACCAGCAAGCGCCAGGACCGTCTCTTAAAAGTGTTTCAGCTGCGGGATCGGGCTACCAGCAGTGCAGAGCTTGCTCAGGAATGGCAGCAGGCAGGTGTGAGTGCATCTGCAGGCACTGTGAGGCGGAGACTCTTGGAGCAAGGCCTGGTCTCAAGAAGGGCAGCAAAGAAGCCACTTCTCTCCAGAAAAAATATCAGGGACAGACTGATATTCTGCAAAAGGTACAGGGAGTGGACTGCTGAGGACTGGGGTAAAGTCATTTTCTCTGATGAATCCCCTTTTCGATTGTTTGGGACATCTGGAAAACAGCTTATTTGGAGAAGACGAGGTGAGCGCTACCACCAGTCTTGTCTCATGCCAACTGTAAAGCATCCTGAAACCATTCACGTGTGGGGTTGCTTCTCAGCCAAGGGAATCGGCTCTCTCACAGTCTTGCCTAAAAACACAGCCATGAATAAAGAATGGTACCAGAATGTCCTCCAAGAGCAACTTCTCCCAACTGTCCAAGAGCAGTTTGGCGATCAACAATGCCTTTTCCAGCATGATGGAGCACCTTGCCATAAAGCAAAGGTGATAACTAAATGGCTCAGGGAACAAAACATAGAGATTTTGGGTCCATGGCCTGGAAACTCCCCAGATCTTAATCCCATTGAGAACTTGTGGTCAATCATCAAGAGACGGGTGGACAAACAAAAACCTACAAATTCTGACAAAATGCAAGCATTGATTGTGCAAGAATGGACTGCTATCAGTCAGGATTTGGTCCAGAAGTTGATTGAGAGCATGCCAGGGAGAATTGCAGAGGTCCTGAAGAAGAAGGTCAACACTGCAAATATTGACTTGCTGCATGAACTCATTCTAACTGTCAATATAAGCTTTTGTTAGTCATAATATGATTGTAATTATATTTCTGTATGTGATAAAAACATCTGACAAACACACATAAAAACCAGAGGGCAGCAGATCATGTGAAAATATAATATTTGTGTCATTCTCAAAACTTTTGGCCATGACTGTACATGATACAAACATAAATCGGGGTACAGTACATATGCTTGGTGCATACGTAACTCGTAGTACATAATACCATAATAAATCATTATATTTATACATAAAAAATAATAAATAAAAATAACAGTACATAAATAGTTGTATAAATACATTAATAAACAGTGGTACATACTGTATGTTTACTAGCAGAATGACCCGGCTTTTCACAGGTGTATTTCATTTGTGGTTTGTGGTTAATAGATGACATCCACAGTGCCCCTATAACAGTGACAACCACAGTACCCCTATACCAGTGACATCCCTAATACTCCCATAACAGTGACATTCACAGTGTCCCCATAACAATGACATCAACAGTGCTCCCATAACAGTAACACCCACAGTGCCCTCATAACATTGAAACACACAGTCCTCCATAACAGTGACATCCACAGTGCCCCATAACAGTGACATCCACAGTGCCTCTATACCAGTGACATCCCTAATACTCCCATAACAGTGACATGCACAGTTCTCCATAACAGTAACATCCACAGTGCCCCTATAGCAGTGACATCCACAGCGCCCCCATAACAATGACTTCCACAGCGCCCCCTTAAGAGTAACATATACTATAATAGTGAAGAAAAATGTCTGGGTTGTTATGGAAACCTTGTGAAAAACTGTGTGTCTGTCAATGAGGCTAAGAATGTAGAACCTGTGAGCTTCTGTCGGCTAATAGAGGTCATAAATAGCTAGGTTGGAAACATGGTGGCCATTAGGGGCCATGTGACTATGTGTATGTCAGTTAAAGAATCAAGGACCTGTGAGCTTCTATTGGCTAATACGGGTCATGTGATGGTGCCTTGTTTGCTTTGACTGGCCCTGGACAGCTGAAACCTGGTCTAACACCTTTCTAAGCACCTGGTTTCTCTATGTGCCAAATCTGGTGCAGATCGGTCCAGTCATTTTGCCGTGCATAAAGAACAGTAAGGCAGACACCAGAAATCCATTTTTATGTATATGAATTGAATGCTTGTAAATATAATTTTTTGTGTTAGCCAATAAAAGTATCACCACTATAATACTTTTGCCCTTTTTAATACAAAAGTTAATATCACATCGATTTTTCTGACTCACAGAACCATACCATTTTTGCTATACATACATTTATAGCATTGTGGTACATAATACACACATACATCTATACATATAATTCATACATACTGGTGGATAGTGGTACATATACATATATAGAGGTAGACTATATGGACTTGAGTATTGGGTCATACCTTTTAATTGGCAAATTCATTTGCCAATTAAAAGTATTTCATTCAGTCCCATTACCACATGTGTATAAAATCCAACACCTAGGCATGCAGTCAGCTATTACCACAGGTGTATAAAATACAGCCCCTCACCATGCAGTCTGCCATTACCACAGGTGTATAAAATCCAGCACCTAGCCATGCAGTTTGCTATTACCACAGATGTATAACATCGTGCCCTTGAAATGCAGTCTGCCATTACCACAGGTGAAGTAAATACAGCATCTAGCCATGCAGTCTGCTATTACCAGAGGTGTATAAAATCCAGCACCTTGCCATGCAGTCTGCCATTACCACAGGTTAGAGATGAGCGAATATATTCGCCGCTTCATAGATTCGTATCAAATCTTGGAAATTTTCTTCTCCAAAGCGAATCCGAATTTTGTCAGATTCGCTTCGTATTATTCGTAAACGTACGCAAAAATTTGACCGCTAACTATACGTAAGATACGTATGAAACATAAGTAAATGTACGCATTCTGTGTACGGCGGGAAAATGACGTTCCGCCTCCGCAAGAGCGGGAAAGTGTAGATACGCCCCCTCAGAACTGGAAAAAACAATAGTACGCTAAGGACTCGTACGGACTTTTGTACGCTCATGCGTATGTGTTCACATAAGTTGCGTACCTTTAACAAGTGTATGTTCCTTATTAGTGTGCAAATTTTCGCAAAACACCACATAATAACGTATGATTTGTACGCAGCTTCGTCAAATAGATTCGTATTCGCTCGAATCTTGTGAAAACTTCGACGAATATTCGGCGAAGCAAATTTTGGATGATTCGCTCATCTCTACCACAGGAGTATAAAATCCAGCACCTAGCCATGCAGTCTGCTATTACCACAGGTGTATAAAATACAGAACCTAGCCATGCAGTCTGCCATTACCACAGATGTATAACATTCTGCCCTTGAAATGCAGTCTGCCATTACCACAGGTGTATAACATCCAGCACCTAGCCATGCAGTCTGTTATTACCACAGGTGTATAAATCACAGCACCTAACCATGCAGTCTGCCATTATTACAGATGTATAACATTATGCCCTTGAAATGCAGTCTGCCATTTCCACAGGTGTATAAAATACAGCACCTAGCCATGCAGTCTGCTATTGCCACAGGTGAAGTAAATACAGCATCTATCCATGCAGTTTGCTATTACCACAAGTGTATAAAACACAGCACCTAACCATGCAGTCTGCCATTATTACAGATGTATAACATTATGCCCTTGAAATGCAGTCTGCCATTACCACAGGTGTATAACATCCAGCCCTGGCCATGCAGTCAGCTATTACCACAGGCGTATAAAATCCAGCACCTAGCCATGCAGTCTGATATTACCACAGATGTATAAAATCCTGTCCTTGAAATGCAGTCTGCCATTACCACAGGTGAAGTAAATACAGCATCTAGCCGTGCAGTCTGCCATTACCACAGGTGTATAACATCCAGCCCCTAGCCATGCAGTCAGCTATTACCACAGGCGTATAGAATACAGCACCTAGCCATGCAGTCTGCCATTACAAACATTTGAGAAAGAATGTCTCATTCCAAGAGCTCGCTGAATTCCAATGCGGTCCTGTAATTGGATGCCAGCACTTTCACAAATCAGTTCATGAAATTTCTTCCCTCTTACATATTCCAAGATCACCTGTGCGTGGTATAATTTAGTGAATCGGTTTGTCCCACTCTGGACTAACCCGATTTGCTCAAAATATTATCTTTACCGTGGCTGATTGTCTTCATTGCTCTGTTAAAATGTATTATTTCTGATAAGGCCAGATTAAGATAGTCATCAGTTTCGTGAGGACACCTTTATGACGAATCTGAACCCGGTAATTGCGGAGTATACCACAATAACAGTAACAAATCAGAGTTTGGATTCATAATGAAGTATATTTGTGCATGCGTTGCTACTCGACACATGTTCGACATTAAGTTGTTCTTGCGAGACCAGCTGCCACCTTAATATGATCTCATTGGAAAGAATACAGTGCAATAAAGACAGTCCCTCAACCACAGTAAAGATAATATTTTGAATGAATTTGGTTAGTCCATAGCGGGACGATCTGATTCGCCTATCACTGATATTTTTGTAAAGTGGAAGCACTTAGGATCCACAGCAACTCAGCGGAGATGTGAGGTTACAGAGCGGTGTCACCTGGTGCTGTGGCAAATAGTCCATAAAAGTCACTAACACTCTGCTGACTCCATAACTGCAGAGTCCAGACCTCCTCTGTCATTAACATCAGCACAAAAACTATGACATAGGTTTCCATGGCAGAGCATAGTAACATAGTACCATAGTTCGGCCTGTTACATAGTAACAGTTCGGCCTGTTATCCTACAAGTTGATCCAGAAGAAGGCAAAAACCCCCTGTGAGGTATAAACCAAGCTTCATGTAAACCTTATATCACCAAGCACAATTTTAAGCATGGGAAGCAGTGGTGTAAAGCAGGCCAATACTGGACTCTGGAGCAGCAGAGTTATGTATGAGATGTCTGTAGAGTTATGTATCATGCTTTTCTAGCTTGCAGTCTCATGGACCAGCCTAGGTTTGGTAAATGCCAGGAGAACATTACTTGCCTGACTGCATTGTGCCAACTATAAAGCTTGGTAGAGGAGGGATAATGTTATGGGGTGTTTCTCGGGGGTCTGCCTAGGTCGCATACTTCCAGTGAAGGAATATCTTAATGCTTCAGCAAAAGATATTTTGGACAATTGGATGCTTCCAACTTTGTGGGAACTGTTTGGAGAAGGCCCTTTTCTGTTCCAGCATGACTGTGCCCCAATACACAAAGTAAGGTCCATGAAGGTGTGGCTGAACTAGAATAGAGATAGGGAGTCAGGCCCTTTCGTCCAACATCAGAGTCTGACCTCACAAATGCTCTCCTGGATGAATGGACAAAAATTCTCACAGACACCCTCCAAAATTTTGTGGAAAGCCTTCCCTACAGGACAATAGGCAAGCAGCTTGGTGAGAAGGCAACAACTGTTGGCACAATTATGATAAAATGGAAGAAAGACAAGATGACTGTCAATCTTCCTTCGTCCTTCGTCTGGGGCTCCATGCATGATCTTGCCTCATGGGTAGTATATATATATATATATATATATATATATATATATATATATACTGTACATAGTGGCACATATATGCATGCATATTGACACATTCATACGTAGTGATTAGAGATGAGCGAGTAGTGTTCGATCGAGCCGGTATTCGATCGAATACTACGCTATTCGGCATACTCGATTTCGATCGAGTATAACGGCGATGGCGCACTTAGAATTCGTTTCCCCTCCCACCTTCCCTGGCGCTCTTTTTCCACCAATCACCATGCAGGGGGGGTATGACAGGCACGCTGAGCACGCTGGCAGCGCGAAAACGGCATCTACATGGATTGGCTGGAAAAACAACGTGACCTCGAATATTAATAACTCAGGTCTTCCTGCTCGTTCGCATATGCTGCGTGAACTTAGTCAGGGACAGAGGCTGGAGAAGGGAGAGATAGGTTTTAGCTGTTGGACAGGCAGGAGCGTGATTAAAAGCCCTTATCAGGGCTACTATAGTGCAGTACAGTGATAGCTTTACTACTATATACACTCTGCAGAGAACGGCTGCTGTATTCAGGGATAGCTGCTGGAGTAGGGACAGAGAGAGGCATTAGTGGTGTATTAGGTGCTCTGCTACATACCAAACTATATTTGGCACTACTGTTCTGCGTTCTTTTTGGCTGCAAAACACTGTTATATACCTAGTGTGTATATGCACCATCTGATCTTCTGGCAGTATACGGCTGTGTACATTTTTTTTTTTTTAAATACAGTTTCTTTGGCTTCACCGTCTGACCTGTTAGTACACGGTATTTAAAAAAAAGTCCTGTTATTTGGCACCTGTATTGTGCGTTCTGCGTGCCTGCAAAACTCTTTTATATACGTGCTGTTAATACCCACCGTCTGACCTGTTAGTACACGGCTGTGTAATCAGACATATTTTAAAAAAAAAGGCCTTTTATTTGGCACCTGTATTCTGCGTTCTGCGTGCCTGCAAAACTCTTTTATATACGTGCTGTTAATACCCACCGTCTGACCTGTTAGTACACGGCTGTGTAATCAGACATATTTAAAAAAAAGTCCTTTTATTTGGCACCTGTACTGTGCGTTCTGCGTGCCTGCAAAACTCTTTTATATACGTGGTGTTAATACACACCGTCTGACCTTGTAGTACACGGCTGTGTACTCAGACATATTTTAAAAAAGTCCTGTTATTTGGCACCTGTATTGTGCGTTCTGCGTGCCTGCAGAACTCTTTTATATACGTGCTGTTAATACCCCACCGTCTGACCTGTTAGTACACGGCTGTGTAATCAGACATATTTAAAAAAAAGTCCTGTTATTTGGCACCTGTACTGTGCGTTCTGCGTGCCTGCAAAACTCTTTTATATACGTGCTGTTAATACCCACCGTCTGACCTGTTAGTACACGGCTGTGTAATCAGACATATTTAAAAAAAAGTCCTTTTATTTGGCACCTGTACTGTGCGTTCTGCGTGCCTGCAAAACTCTTTTATATACGTGGTGTTAATACACACCGTCTGACCTGGTAGTACACGGCTGTGTACCTAGAAATATTTTAAAAAAAAGTCCTTTTATTTAACACCTGTATTGTGCATTCTGCGTGCCTGCAAAACTCTTTTATATACGTGGTGTTAATACACACCGTCTGACCTGGTAGTACACGGCTGTGTACCTAGAAATATTTAAAAAAAAAAAGTCATTTTATTGGGCACCTGTATTGTGCGTTCTGCGTGCCTGCAAAGCTCTTTTATATACGTGGTGTTAATACACACCGTCTGACCTTGTAGTACACGGCTGTGTACCTAGAAATATTAAAAAAAAGTCCTTTTATTTGGCACCTGTATTGTGCGTTCTGCGTGCCTGCAAAACTCTTTTATATACGTGCCTGTTAATACCCACCGTCTGACCTGTTAGTAACAACGGCTGTGTAATCAGACATATTTAAAAAAATTCCAGTTATTTGGCACCTATATTGTGCGTTCTGCGTGCCTGCAAAACTCTTTTATATACGTGGTGTTAATACACACCGTCTGACCTGGTAGTACACGGCTGTGTACCTAGAAATATTTAAAAAAAAAGTCCTTTTATTTGGCACCTGTATTGTGCGTTCTGCGTGCCTGCAAAACTCTTTTATATAGGTGGTGTTAATACACACCGTCTGACCTTGTAGTACACGGCTGTGTACCTAGAAATATATAAAAAAGATCCTTTTATTTGGCACCTGTATTGTGCGTTCTGCGTGCCTGCAAAACTCTTTTATATACGT
>ONZH01014619.1:0-20338 GCA_900303285.1 Rhinella marina
CCTCCACTTCCTCCCTCTATATACACTTATATACCCTCTTCCACTCCACCCTCTATATACACTATATACCCTCTTCCACTCCACCCTTATATACACTATATACCTTCCTCCACTCCCCTCTCTATATACACTATATACCCTCCTCCACTCCTCCCTCTATATACACTCCTCCCTCTATATACACTATATACCCTCCTCCCTCTATTACACTATATACCCTCCTCCACTCCTCCCTCTATATACACTATATACCCTCCTGCACTCCCCTCTCTATATACACTATATGCCCTCCTCCACTCGTCCCTCTATATACCCCCCTCCACTCCTCCTCTATATACACTATATGCCCCCCTCCACTCCTCCCTCTATATACACTATATGACCTCCTCCACTCCTCCCTCTATATACACTAATATGCCCTCCTCCACTCCTCCCTCTATATACACTATATACCCCCCTCCACTCCTCCCTCTATATACACTATATACCCCCCTCCACTCCTCCCTCTATATACACTATACCCCCCTCCACTCCTCCCTCTATATACACTATATACCCCCCTCCACTCCTCCCTCTATATACACTATATACCCCCCTCCACTCCTCCCCTCTATATACACTATATACCCTCCTCCACTCCTCCCTCTATATACACTTTATACCAGGGGTGCACAACCTGCGGCCCAGGGGCCACATGCGGCCCTCGATACCATTCTGTGTGGCCCCCAACCATCTGGTAACAGACATGTATGTCTGTGTCTTGTGGATGCTAACATATATCTTTCATGTATTTCTCCCATTAGATGGGAGTCCTGGAAGTGTAACTAGACATTTATGATGTATACTATTTATGATATATGCTCAATATGCCCTAAAAATAGTATTTCAGTTGGTAATACCCCTTTAAGTTTTATTTTCGGCCCTTAGAACTGGTTCAGGCTGACAATGTGGCCCCCAACCAGAAAAGGTTGTGCACCCCTGCTTTATACCCTTCCCCACTCCTCCCTCTATATACACTATATGCCCTCCTCCACTCCTCCCTCTATATACACTATATACCCCCCTCCACTCCTCCCTCTATATACACTATATACCCTCCTCCCACTATATACACTATATACCCTCCTCCACTCCTCCCTCTATATACACTTTATACCAGGGGTGCACAACCTGTGGCCCGGGGGCCACATGTGGCCCTCGATACCATTCTGTGCGGCCCCCAACCATCTGGTAACAGACATGTATGTCTGTGTCTTGTGGATGCTAACATATATCTTTCATGTATTTCTCCCATTAGATGGGAGTCCTGGAAGTGTAACTAGACATTTATGATGTATACTATTTATGATATATGTTCAATATGCCCTAAAAATAGTATTTCAGTTGGTAATACCCCTTTAAGTTTTATTTTCGGCCCTTAGAACTGGTTCAGGCTGACAATGTGGCCCCCAACCAGAAAAGGTTGTGCACCCCTGCTTTATACCCTTCCCCACTCCTTCCTCTATATACACTTTATACCCTTCCCCACTCTTTTCTTTGTATACATCAGAAACTCTTATCCAGGCTTTCCACTATATACATTATAGTAGATAAAGGGAGGACAGTATTTAATGTATATGTGCACCCCTAACAGAAAAATAAAACGTTACTGCCCAAAAAAAGTCATTGTGATTATAACCTATGATTGTCCATAAAGTTTAAATTGTAGCCAGAAGCTTAGTAAGGCCGGGAGGGCTGCACTGGATGAAAGCCAAGCACTGACGGGGAAATTACCATGCTGAAGAAGGAAAATGTATTCTACCAGTGGTCCAAATGTAAATTAAAGGGGATATTGAAGTTCTGGAATGCCCCCTCATATGCCCGGGCCTCTCACAGAGATTGTACTTACCTCGCTCCCCGGCACCTGTGTGAGGGATGAGAATCCATTTTGTATCAGGACTCTTATATCTTATGAAGCTAAAATGAAATGATGTATTCTTATATTTGCTAGTAGCTTGCTTACAGGAATTAGCAGAGCTAAATATATATGATGTTCTTTTATGATAAGTCAGAATACAAGCATCTGACCTTTTGACATCCTCCTAAGACAGACACTTCTGTCTGCTTTAGGGAAGAGCATGAAAATATAGTTTCACTATTAAAGTTCAGTAAATGTTACAGGAACTATGATCTGCATCATGGAAAAATCTATTTTTTTAAATGTTTTGTGGTTTTGCTCTATAAAATCTGCAATGTTTTACAATAAAGCTAGAGAGATCTGTCTCCTGACATCTTGTGTGTCGGTTCAGGTTTCTCATTGGAGAGCTCTCCAGTACATACAAACTAATTTGGACTCCAACAATCATAGGAAGGGGTTTTCCCCTAACAAAACCTGGCGCTCTATGCGGGGCTCGACTAAAGGACACTTCATCTGGTCTCCGACAAATTGGACCTTCTGGTCCGGGATTTGCAGATATAACAAATAGCGCTAAAAGGTAAGAGACTTTCTTACATTATATCTGTGTCTCCCTGAGTGGTTTGTCCGGTTCGAGGATCTGGTGAATTGAATGTACGTATATGTCCTTTGATATTTGAGCATATTTTTGGTAAGAACCTGAAAATGACTATGATTGTTGGATTTTGAGACTTAAAGAGGACCTTTCACCACTCCTGACATACCTGTTTTAATAGCTTCATGCATTCCCCATGTAATAAAAAGTCTAGAACATCTATTCTTATGTCTGTATGTTGTGCCATTCCTTTATTATTTGCACTACAAGTTATGAATGAATTGCTATTTGTCTTCAGTAAGGGAACAGAGGGGAGTTAACAAGTTGGGGTTGTGTACCTGCACAGTCTGAACATGGCAGCACTGATTGGCTAGAGTCAGTCTGGGCAGGTACACACCCCCTCTGTTCCTTTACTGAAGGCAAATAGCAATTCACTCATAACTTCTAGTGCAAATAATAAAGGAATGGCACAACATAGAGACATAAGAATAGATGTTCCAGAATTGTTAGTATGTGGGGAATGCATGGAGATATTAAAACAGGCATGTCAGGAGTGGTGAAAGGTCCTCTTTAAGAGATGAACAGTTTTGATTGGGAAGTCTTTGGTTTAGTTTTGGGAGTTTTGGTATATGCCTCATTTGTTCTTTATTGTATGTGGAAAATCTTAGAACATTACAGAAAGGGTAATCAAAGTCCTTGGACTCCAATGTCCGGTTTGTGAGGTATTGATTAATTAAGAAACTCAGTAAAAAGAATACATTATGTAAATAATGAGGAAATTCTTAGCAAACTGAGGAAAAATAGACGTCTTAATAATTGCTTAACTTTCTGTGGAAAAATTATAGATTGACATACAAAATGGGGAACAATTTCAGTGTACCAGAGGGTTACAAAGACTAAGACTTTAGTCGAAGAGAGAGGAGGAAAAGATGGTTTGAAAAATATTGACAGGGTGTTGGAGAAGGTAGGAATGAAAAATGGAAATTTAAATGTGGATACTTGGGAAACATTCAAAAGGACACATTGTGGTTGGATAAAGGATCAAGGATGTGAAGAAGTAGTTGATATTTGGGTCAAAGTGGCCAGGGAGGTTGAAAATGAAGGGTGGAGAAGAGAAGTAGTTAGAAATAGACTGTTGTATACTCAGAAGTCAAAAGACAATGTTGTTGACGAACGACCACCTCCATATCCAACTGCCCCTAAACCTCCAACAGAAAATAGACCGATAGATGGACTTGTAATGTTTGTGACAATCAGAATCCAGACTGGGCCAAAATGTGCCGATTCTGTGGTGCCCCCCGACCCCACAGACCTGTTGGACTCTACCCCATTCTGACTAAGACAAGACTACTACCTAGACCTACAATAGGACAACAGGGGGTGATGGCAGAAGGACCTGATACAACCTTAGGACCACCTGGATAGGTCATTGGAGCGGCTGGTCGGAATCAGGAACCTGAATTCCTTCATGCCACTGTGACTGAGTACCACCCCTGGAGTCCGAAAGACCAACTCGGACTCTTGACCCGACTGCCCAACCCCCTGACAAGACCTATGCCTACTTCTAGGACTCTTCAACAGATACAGGTGACTTATGGGGCTACGTGGACTGACTTGAAAATGTTGTTGAAGTTGGGTGAGTCACAACATCAAATGTTGAATGACTATATGAACGAACACAGAAATGTCCCCATGGACATTATGACTAGAGACTGGGTCAAGACTTTACAGTCTGGGACGGAATTTGTCAGGGTTTTTACAGAATGGGCACGTGCAAGGGAGGAAGAAAGTTCCCGAAGTCTTAAAGACGTAGTACAGGGTCCTCAAGAGACTGTAGAGACTTATGCTGTGGGACTAAGGACCGTCTCGACTGACATGGGTTGGGATCAAGCTGGAAACATGGGGGGAAAAACTGTTGACATCTGCATTCATGGAGGGGCTTCGACCCGCCCGCCAGGCTAAGTTGAAAGCTTGCAGACCTGAATGGCATGTGACCCCTCTGACCCAGTTAATTGCTGCAGCCAAATGGTTAGAACTAGACATGAAGAAAAATCCTGCCCCAGTTAAATACATGCAGCAGAGCACCGGTACCAAGCCCAAACGTGATTTTAAATGTTACAATTGCGGCAAACCTGGTCACATAAAGAGGGATTGCAAGGCTCCAAATCTAGAGAAAATGGTGATCAATCTAGTTCACGATCACCACCATCTTCAGACTAGGATACCGGTACCCCCGTAATTGTTCTGCCTGCAAAAGTAGAGTCCGTGGGCCCCCAAATACATATCCCAGTATCCATAGGAAATAAAAGGGCAGTACCATTACTGGTCGACACGGGGGCAGCCTAAACAGTTGTTGACCAGAACTTTTTAAAATCCTATCAACTCAGTCCATACCATGTCCCAGCCATAGGCTTCACTGGGGAAACCGTGTTTGTCCGTGAATCTAAACCGGTCAAACTAAAAATTAAAGATAGTACTGTTATTAACCAACTTTTAGTGAAGGATGATCTCCCTGAACCTATTCTGGGAACTGATGTACTCCAGGCACTCGGGGCCAGTATCCATCTACACCCAGATGGAACTAGTCACGTAGACTTTGGAGCCCCAGAGGAAGTTCTTTGCCCAATGATAGCTTCTATAACGGTGGCTGAATCAAACCTTCCTGATTGGACAGAATCTGAAAAGAGTCTGCTCAGCCAGGTCCCCGAGAGCCTTTGGGCTACCTCAAAAGACGGACATAGGCAAATTACCTGTGTCCCCTGTGATGGTATCTCTAAAGCCCGGGTGTCAGCCCCCGCAAGTTAAGCAGTACCCATTGAGTAATGCTCAGGAGATAGCAGTGTCCAGTCAAATAGGTGATTTTCTCCAAGCAGGAGTTCTCATCAAGACTGTGTCCCCGGCAAACACTCCTCTATTTCCAGTGAAGAAGAAAGCTGTTAAGGGTCAGCCAGTCACATATCGAATGGTCCATGATCTTCGAGAGGTCAACAAAGTCACAGTCCTGCAAACCCCAATAGTGCCCAATCCGCACACTCTGCTGTCCCAAGTTCCATCCACAGCTACCTGTTTCACTGTGATTGACCTGGCAAATGCATTTTTCAGTGTACCCCTGCATCCAGATTGTCAGTATCTTTTTGCTTTCACCTTCAAGGGGAACCAGTATACATGGACTGTTTTACCCCAAGGGGCCCAGAACTCACCCACCATGTACACTCAGGCCCTACAGTCTGTCCTAACCAACTGGTCCCCTCCTGGAACTATGGTTTTATTGCAATATGTCAATGACTTACTTTTGTGTGCTGATACAGAGACCAGCTGCCAAGCTACCACTCTGTCACTCCTAATTTTTCTTCAAGAAAATGGGTGTAAAGCCTCAAAGCAGAAGTTGCAGTTTTGTAAAAACAAGGTGACATTTCTTGGACACTGCCTCTCACACGGTGCTCGGCACCTCACTCGCGCAAAGAGGCAGTGGAAAAGATAAAGGTGCCTAAGGGAGCACAGAACTTGAGAGTATTTTTGGGTCTTGTCTCATACTGCCGCCCCTGGATATGGCACACATCTATGTTAATGCAGCCTCTCTATGACTGTTTGTGTTCTGATCCCTTTCATCTTACAGAAGAAGCTGTTAATAACTTTCATACTTTGAAACTGTGCATCATGTCTGCCCCCGCTCTGGGCATTCCAAAATATGATGAACCTTTCTGTTTGTTTTGCTCTGAAATGCAGGGACATAGCACTGCTATGCTGACTCAGAAACACGGAGATCGGCAATGCCCCATTGCCTACTTTTCTGCCCGCCTCAATCCTGTTGCTATAGGCGCCCCCTCTTGTGTCAGGGCAGTAGCGGCAGTGCAAGCCATGATTGAAAAAGCTTCTGAAATTGTTCTGGACTACCCTGTAACTGTACAAACTCCTCATGACATTCAAGGCATTCTCACTCAAGTACAACCAAAACATATCTCCATGGCCAGACAACTGAGACTCCAGTGTGCACTCCTCATGCCTGCAAACATCTCATTCAAACGATGTACTACTCTGAATCCTGCTACTCTGTTACCGATTACAGATTCAGAAATGGGGGAGGGAGGTGTATCAGAACTTTTAACTGATCTTGTTGAACATGACCCTCATGATTGTGTACAATTAATGCAGCAGGAAACGTCTGGTTTTGAACATGTTCATGAAAAACCTCTTCCTAATCCTGATTTTGAGTATTTTGTAGATGGAAGCAGATTTATGGGGGAAGATGGCCAGTTTCCATACTGGATATTCAGTGGTCGCACAGCACGAGGTAGGTAAAGCTGAACCACTCCCACCTCACATGTCAGCACAAGAGGCGGAGTTGAAGGCACTCACTGAGGCGTGTAAAATGGCCAAGGGGAAGAAGGTGAACATCTATACAGACTCAAGGTATGCTTTCAGTATTGCACATAACTATGACTATGGACCTATTTGGCGGGCCAGGGACTTCCTAACATCTGCAGGCCAGCCTATAAAGAATAAAGACTCTGTACTAGAACTTATGAACTCTCTGTTGATACCAGAGGAAGTTGCTATCATCAAGGTCAGGGCACACACCAGGCACAGCACGGTGGAGGCAAAATGTAACGATCGAGCTAACAAAGCGGCCAAACAAGCCGCACTACAGCCCATAAAGACTGTCCCCACCCTGGTAAAAATCCTGAAGCCTGAAGACATGTCTGTAAGTATGCTCCAGAAAATGACTGATCAGGCCCCTCCTGAGGAAAAAACTTTGGGCAAAGCATGGTGCCAAGGTTGATGAACAAGGAATCTGTAGAAACAAAGAAAGGACTTGTTTACCTCGTCCAATGTATCCTGCTATGGAACAGGAGGCCCATGGGCCTACCCATCTGTCTAAAGGTGCTTTGGTAAGCCTTGTAAATGCCGGTTGGATTGCTCCAGGGTTTTCTATGGTAGCAGCTCGGTTTGTACAAGGGTGCATGATTTATGCACTGAATAAACCCTGAGGCCATTTTACCCATTTCAGAGACTGCAGATAGACTATATACAACTACCTAAGGTAGGTGTGTATGAGTTTGTTCTTGTGTGTGTTGATCTCTTTTCAGGATGGCCAGAAGCCTTCCCAGTAACAAAGACAAATGCAAAGAATACTGCCAAGAAACTGGTTAGTGAGCTGGTGTGCAGGTACAGTGTTCCTGAAGTCATTGAGTCAGAGGTCCCATTTCACAGGAGAAGTAATGAGGGAAGTCATGCAGGCGCTAGGGGTCACTCAAGCGTTCCACACAGTCTATCATCCCCAAAGCAACGGCAGAGTGGAGCGCCTTAATGGCACATTGAAGTTAAAAATCCAGAAAGCCATGCAGGAAACCCAAAGACCTTGGCCTGAATGCCTGCCCCTCGCTCTATATTCTGTTAGGTCCACTCCCAACCGAAAAACAGGACTGTCTCCTTTTGAGATTTTGTTTGGGTGCGCTCCCAGACTTGGGTTGTACTTCCCCCAGCAGTTGCAAATGAACAATGACAATCTCGCTGGGTATGTCCAAGCCCTCACAAAACGGCTTGAACATACTCATAAACAAGTGTTTGCTTCACTTCCAGATCCTGACACAGTAGAAGGAACTCACAGCTTGCAGCCCAGAGACTGGGTGGTGATAAAGAGGCATGTGAGAAGAGGACTAGATCCAAGGTTCGACAGTCCCTTTCAAGTATTGTTGACTACCCACACCATTGTAAAGGTTGAAGGAAAACTCAACTGGATACACCCTTCTCACTGCAAGAAAGTCCCAGAACCACAGGATGAAGATCCTCCTGCTGACAGTGCCTCTGACCTTGAGCGTGTCAGCAGTATTTCGTCAACTAAATAATGAATGGGACAATGCTTTGATAAGGCACCATCGGGTGCTGTTTGAAGGACTGAATGACACTGTTGGACTGTTGGATATGTACTCACAGTCCTGTGAGTTCAGCCAGTATGCCTTATTTCGTCGTACCTCTCAATTTTTCTGAACTGATTGAACTGGCCAACTGTACTATCTTTTTCTCAGGCAGGAAACTGGTTAGACCTAATAAAACTAGAGACAGGGAAGCACCCTTGCCCGTTGCAGAATGGGTTGAGCCCCCCTGGCTCATGGTGAACCGATCAGGGCCACCAGTTGCTTATAGCTCAACCCTCTGGAACGAGAACATGTGGTGCAATGTGTCATGCTTTCCAAATTGGACACACTGTTATTGCTTGCAAATACAATCGAAGGGTATGTCTTTTAGTCCTCATAACAAATCTGGCTGCAATGACTCTAACCCAAACAGCCTGGTGCAGTGTGTTTGGTATAGATCCCGTAAATGGTAAGAATCTGGCCTGCAACAACCGTACCTTATGTAAATTAACTGTTGGAATAACCTCTAACTCCTCAGAGGGTCAGGAAAAAGGACAAAAGATGGCAGAAGGTGTACTGCTAGCCAGGTTGATAACTCAGTTGTTTAACAGTACGGTGGTTGCAGTCCCAGAAGATATATTCCTGGTCTGTGAGCATAAGGCATACAAGTGGTTGCCCAGAAATGTTACTGGTTTATGTACAATGGCCCAGCTCACCCCTGCAACCTTCATAATACCCCATTCCAACATAGATATAAACGCTGTACCTAAACATACTCTGTATCGAAGGGCCAAGGACAATTCACCCAGACCAAATGGTGTACCTCATGTGGTAGAGATAAGCATCTCCAATAAGTTTTTCAGTACTTTGTTCTTGTACCCCATGGTAATGCAGATGTGGGACAAGCTAGTGGTGGCAACTGATTATTTGGATGATCAGATATGGGAGGTGTTAAAACTCATGAATACCTCTAATGTTGTTCAGAACCAGATAATCATTGTCACTAATCAACACACCTTGGTTTTAGACTACCTGATAGCAAAAGAAGGAGGTATGTGTCAGGTTGTAGGACCTGCTTGTTGTCACTATATAGATCCCCAAGTTAACTTACAGGTAAAAGCTGGAATAGAAAAAGTGAAAGACATGAGTAACAAATGGTTATAGGAACATAGTGCAGGGAAAGATTCATGGTGGGAGGAGACCTTTTCCTCCTTTAACCCTTCCAACTGGTTTAAAAATTTCAGAGGTTGGATCATGGGAATTTTCCAAATAATTGTCTAAGTTGCCATAGTTATCCTTAATATATATATATATATATATATATATATATATATATATATATATATGCTGCTTAGGCTACTCTTTATGTGCACAAAGAAAGTATGTACCAAGAGAAGAGATTATAGAGACTATTTAGAAAATCTTCTGTCCTGCATCAGCTACAGAACTGAAGATATCTCAAAATGGGGGAATTGTGAGGGATGAGAATCCATTTTGTATCAGTACTCTTATATCTTATGAAGCTAAAATTAAATTATGTATTCTTATATTTGCTAGTACCTTGCTTACAGGAATTAGCAGAGCTAAATATATACGATGTTCTAGACATAGAAACCACTTCTTCTTTTATGATAAGTCAGAATACAAGCATCTGACCTTTTGACATCCTCCTAAGACAGACACTTCTGTCTGCTTTAGGGAAGAGCATGAAAATATAGTTTCACTATTAAAGTTCAGTAAATGTTACAGGAACTATGATCTGCATCATGGAAAAATCTATTTTTTAAAATGTTTTGTGGTTTTGCTCTATAAAATCTGCAATGTTTTACAAGCTCCTGACATCTTGTGTGTCGGTTCAGGTTTCTCATTGGAGAGCTCTCCAGTACGTACAAACTAATTTGGACTCCAACAATCATAGGAAGGGGTTTTCCCCTAACACCTGCATCACTTCTCATACCAGCACAGCCACCACTGCACAGCCACCACTGCATTTACCCTTCACATGGATGAAAACATGCCGGGGGGGGTTAGGGTAGCCAATAGCAGATAAGGAAGTGTCGTCTGCGATGCTAGGGAGGCTCGCCCTAATCACCGGCTTCTATTGGCTGCCCCGACACTCGATGTTTTCATCCTCGTGATATGCCGGTATGAGAAGTGCAGGGTGTGACGGGGAGCGAGGTACGCTCTGTGAGGGGCCCCCAATGTCTGATAGGTGCATGTCCCACCTCTGAGACCCGTACCTACAACGAGAACGGAAAGGGGAGAGTTGTGGGTGGAGGTCCATCCACCACCAATCGCTGCTCCCATTCATTTGGATGGAGCTGACGGACATGGCCAAGCCACTGCTTGGCTATTTTCGTCAGCCCCATAGAAATTAATGTAGGGCAGCTGCGCATGCACAGTGCACCATCCACTGCTTTTCCTGCTTCATTCTCTGTGTTAGGTGCAGGTCCTAGAGGTGGGACCCGCACCTATCAGACAATGGTCAGACCATTGTCTATGATGGCAAAACCCCTTTAAAGTCTCCTAGTGAAATAAACTTTCTTGTTAATGACATTGGGAAACACAGCACCATGGGTGTAAGCCCAGCTGCCGGGAGGAGGCTGACACCATAAGGTCTATACACTCCCCAGACACTGGACTGACCAGTTTTATTCTAGTGTCTGTAGGAAGCAGACATGCCCTGTTCCTTTTTTTGTAGGACTTGCTGCTTTTTCTTTTTGTACTTTATTTATTTTTACTCTTCTCAATCTGCAATGTTTGTCCTGTGGCAAGAGGGTCTTCATCATGGGTGTCCACTTTAGTAGAACCCCCTGTGGGCACGTATTCTGTAACCTCGCCAATCACCCAGTCCCATATTACTGCATCTGCATTTAAATACTGGCAATCCCACTCGTGTGTTTTCCATTTTTTATTCACCTTAGCACGTGTGCCCTCCACCTTCTTCTGCCCCTTTTCTTCTGCTAGGACAATACCCCGCAAGTCTCTTATCCCCTCTTTACACCCAGGGTCATTCTTTGCCCAGGATATTTTTCCCTCCTGACCATCATATTTACCAGGGTGGCTTCCAATGTAGTATATTCTTTTTGGAGTGGTTTGTTCAGCACCGCAATGTTTCATTGCCTGAAGCAACAACGGTGCCTAGTTCCCGGTCAGGCTTTGTACTGAGTAAGCTGTACCTTCCTCTGCCTCCTTTTTTTTTTTTCATTCTTGTTTTCTTTGGCGCCTTCATCTATTGTTGGCAGGTGCTTCCTTCCCTCCCAATCTCTTACAAGAGTGGACTCCCTGTAGGGTGGCTTCTCTCAACACTTACTTCCATTTTGAGCTTTTCACCTGGCGATCATCAGCTTCTGTGTATAGCACCTTCTCTGAAGTACCTATAGCTAAGGCAACACCTCTTTTGGGGGACACAGTATCGGGCCCAGTAGGGTAGCTTCTGGCTGTTTTTTTTTTTATTATTATTTTTATTTTTTCCTTCAGGCTCCTTCCCCAACCTCCATGTCCTGTTCTAAGGAAGGCACCTTAGAACAGGACATAGGCCGCATGCCTCCCTCACTGTGCCCCCTGCTGGGATCACTTTATTTCTCATGCACCCACGTAACAATATTTTGGAGGTCATGATCCACCTTCAGAGACAGGTCCCAGCAACCAAGGGTTTTGTCTCGCAAGTCCCACTCCTAATTATTCTCAGGTCAGTGAGTAGCCAACCTCATAACAGGAGCCGCCAGGCTCCCTTATCAGCATAGAGAGCGGGCACGGTGAGGTGCCGACCTCGTAACAGGAGCTGCCAGCCCCCCTTATCAGCATAGAGAGCGGGCACAGAATAAAGATCATTTTTAGTGCATTCAGAAGTCAGAAAAAGATAAGAACATTGGGAAGCACATCATGATACCATAAAGGCGTTCTGGCTGGTCTGGGGGGAAGAAAGTTAATATTGTAAAAAAAAATGTTTTCTACGATTATGCATCTATATTTATGTCTAATATTGTAGGCGTCATTTTGAAAACATCTATTAAAATATTTTTTTACTATAATAAACAGTTCTATGTGTTTACATTTTTTTAAGTAACTTGTTCTGGATATAGCTAAAGGGTGCAGGTAATCTGCCCTAAGGTTGGTTTTGTTAAATGTCACAGACTATTGGTTAAAGCAATACTGTCTGGAAGGTATTAAGAAACAAATGTAACACAGAAGGTAAATGAAGCATGTGGCCTCCCCTGCCAGACAAATAGGCTTTTTATATACACTTTGGCCTATGGGATAATAAGTCCTGACACAATACATTCCTATACATGGTCCACCTTGGCTGTGTCCTGTTTATATTCCAATAACATATGGACCCTTTTGTCTGTGTGCTGATCAGTTGTATTATACTAGCATCACCTTCTAAGGACGTCATATCCCTGCATTAGCCATGAGAGCATATATATAATTCACATAGCTTTGTCCAAGGTTAATATCATGGGCAAATGAAAAGGACTTAATGACCAGACACTTTGTTGTGATTTAGCAGTCCTAACTTTATAGCTCCCTTTTGAAGTATAAAAGCTGATACCAAAATAAATATAAATGGGTTTCCTATTGTCAGTAATTTCTTTGTTTAAAATATCTTTTTATTGTTTTTTGATAAAGCAAAGAAAGCAATATACAGACATGAGTTTTGTGAGGTAACTACACAGCAAGAAATGGTCAAAACAAAAGTTCAATAAACGGTACAGGAGGATAAGAGGCCAGGCAGAGAAACCACACTACCCAGTCTCCCACCGCCCCCCCAACCACCAGCACACCTTGGCTAGTAGTGAAGAGTGTATTAACAGCATGTAAAGGAAGTTGGAACACGCGGAGGAGGTCCCCATTTCAAGGTATGTATATTAAGGTGTCTACCTTTATGGGATCGACATCCAATGGTGAACTTGTCCTTGAGACATGAATTCAAACCAAGGTTTCCAGATTCTCCGGATTCTGGACAGAGATCGGTAAGAAGAAGCACTGAGTTCTTCTAGTCTTGCCACTTGTCCCACCTTATGGACCCAATGCACCGGGGGGCAATTATTTGCTTCCAGTAAAGAGGCACCATCAATTTGGATATAAGTACCAACTGTCTCCACAAGGGAGTATTGAAACTTAACAGATTGGGCGGCATAATATTCAGAAAAACAATCTTAGGCGTCAGTAGAGGGGATCCCGGGCAAATCTTGCCCACAATCTCCCCCACCGCCCTCCAGTAGGGCTTAATAAGAATGCAATCCCACCATATGTGCGTGTAAGAGCCAGGACCAGCCAGACACCTCCAACAGACCGGCGGGCATGATGGAAACATGGAGTGTAATGCTACTGGGGTTTACCACCTGCCTACAAGCTTATAAGACGTTTCTTGTAAAGTAATGCAACGAGACGGACCACAACAGTTGGCATAAACCTCATTGATTTCGTCTGACGACAAGGTAATACCCAACTCCTTCTCCCAAGCTTCAATATAGGGTAATCGTAGAGGCAAGGAAGGTTTCACCAGAGCCGCATATAATTTGGAAATCAATTTAGGAGTGGTGGAGTGGCGAATCACTATCTCCTTCAACCATGTAGGCTCTCCAACCAGGATCCCTTTATCTGGAAGTTTAGAAAATCTTGCAAGCAGATGGGAATAAGTGAGAAAGTCCAAATGGGCGCCCACTGGTTTCCCCTGTAAGTGTGAGAGCTCCAGCATAGCACCATCCTCCAATATGTCACACAGCAGCGTTTTATTTAGGAGAGATTGGTGGATATACCACGATTTTCTAAACGGAGAGGAAAGCCCTAGCAAGTCCCCAATTTTCATCGTAGGAGACAGAAAGTGCCAGAGATCTTGTTTCCGGGGCACAGTTTTCCAAAACACCAGTGGGGCGTTGGTCAAATTAGAGATCCCTGAAGGTATCCTTTCACCGCGGTGGGACCATATGTGAGCCTGAGTCAGGGAAAAGCCCGCTACCTCTGCTTCAATCGAGACATATAATTTATTGGAGATATGCCGGTGCCAATCAATCAGTCTGCCAATCTGAATTGCGCCATACAGCTTTTCAAGGTCAGGAAGACCGACTCCACCTCTATCTTTGGGTTGAATTAAAGTGGAGTGGGCAATACGACAAATACCCTTGTTCCAAATATATTTGAGAAATAAGCTGCGTAATTTTATAAAAAAGGAGCGCGGTAAGTAAATTAGGAGGACATGCAGTAGATATAACACTTTCGGGACAATTAGCATTTTCAAAAGATTTATCCTACCAAGCCAGGAGATAAATGGAATCTTCCAGGAATCCATAATGTTACTAATGGAAGAAACTAAGGGTATATAATTCAAGGAATACCAATTGTCAGGGGCAGAAGACAACTGGATTCCCAAGTATTTTATAGAAGTGGTAACCCACACAAAAGGGGACTTCGCTTTGGCCTCCACCACTATTCCAGAAAGACATGAAATGTTCATAGCCTGTGATTTAGTGGGATTAATTTTAAAATTAGACAGGGATAGAAATGTGTCAAAGATATCGGACAATATCGGAAAAGGAACGTGAGGATTGGATGTCAAGATCAAGAGGTCATCTGCAAAGGCCGCAGTTAGATGCGTTTTCCCTCTCACTACTACTCCCTTAACATCTGAATGCTGTCTAATATGCTGAATTAATGTTTCCATAGTTAGGACAAACAGCAGAGGAGATAGAGGGCAGCCCTGTCTAGTTCCGTTATAGATGCGGAATGTATTAGAGAGGGTGCCATTCACCCGAATAGAAGCTGATGGACAAGTATATAACGCTAAAATGGCCCTGGAAAATTCCTCTGGAACCCCAAATCTCCTCAGGACCCTCTCCATGAAAACCCAATCTATCCTATCAAAGGCTTTCTCCGCGTCTGTTGATAAGAGAGCCAAGGGAAGTTTCTTAGTTTTCGCATGTTGTATAAGGTGTAGGACCCTAAGGGTGTTATCTTTCCCTTCCCTCCCTTTAATACAGCCTACTTGTTCAGCATTAATCAAAGAAGGGAGTAGAGGCTGGAGGCGATTTGCTAGGATCTTAGCATAGAGCTTAATGTCTGCATTCAATAAAGAAATAGGACGGTAGCTACCACAAAGTCTTCCATCCTTCCCTTCTTTCGGGAGCACAGTGATGTGAGCCATTAATGTCTGTGTGGGAAAGTCTTTATCCTTTGCTGCAGCCGTAAATGCCAGAAGCATCTGGGGGGAGCAATAAATCAGGGAAAGCCTTATAGTAACTAATCGGGAGGCCATCCGGCCCTGGACTTTTCCCATTGGGCGAGTCCTTTAGAGCTTTATGTAATTCTGTGATGGAGATTGGGGCTTGTAGTGATGTCAATTGTGAGGAATTTAGTGTGGGAAGATTTAAGGAGCGCAAGAAGCCATCTATCTTATCTTTTCTATTTAGGATATCATCGGAATCTTCTGGTCTAAGGTGATAGAGGGCAGAATAGTATTGTTCAAATTGACTGGCAATTTCTGTTGTGTTGAGATAAACCTTCCCATGGGAATCATTAATTTCTTTGATATATAACTGCTCTCTATTCTTTCTAGCCATAAGGGCCATCAGGCGTGAGCCCCTGTTACCATGGATATATACCTTATGTCTCGCATATAAATAAGCCTTAGTGGCTTTTAGGTTCAATAGTTGGTTCAAACGTTCCCTAAAAGAAGTCAACTCTGCCAGAGAGTGAACTGATAATACCCATCAGCTCATCTATTTCCAGTCTCCTCTGTTTCTTCACATAACTACCAAGTGAAATCAGTTCCCCTCGAATAACTGATTTGTGTGCTTCCCAGACCATAGTGGGGGAAATCTGTGAGGAGGAATTCTCACTAAAGTATCTAGACAGGGCTGTGGCAATTTTCTGCTTATGCCCATCATTTCTCAGGAGGTTATCATTGAGACGCCATGAAGGGGTGCTAATTGGAAGCGTCTCAATAACTACTGCCATAGTCACAGGCGCATGGTCCAAGACCCCTATTATTCCTATATCCACTGCTTTAAGAGATGATAAACTCCTGGTCGATAGGAAGAAATAGTCTAGGCGCTGATAGGACACGTGGGCCTCAGAAAAGAATGTGTATTCTTTATCCTTGGGATGGAGCTGTCTCCAAGTGTCCCTTACTTCCAGGCTGGCAAGGGAGCGTTTCAGAACGCGAAGTTTCTTCTGTGAGAGATGGGATCTACCTAATGAGGAATCCAGAGCAGGTTCAAGAGTCACATTTAAATCGCCCCCAATAATACACAGGCCTTCTCTAAATGTGTTAAGTTTCCTAAGTGTATCTAACAGCCAGGGGATTTGGTTAACATTAGGCGCATAAAGCCCTGCAACCGTCACCCGTGAATTAGCCAAATTACCTTTCAGAAATAGGAACCGACCCTCAGGGTCCACCAGACTAGTGGATATACTGAACGGCAGAGATTTCCTAAGGCCAATAGTCAATCCCCTGGATTTGGAGAGACCATAACTAGAGTGGAATCATTGAGAAAAGTACGATAGAGGTAGAGTGGGTATCTTACCAGACTTGAAATGCGTTTCTTGTAATATTGCAATGTCTGTATGGAGAGATCGCAAATATTGGAAAATACGGGACCTTTTCTGAGGGACATTCATCCCCCGCGTGTTCCAGGACGTCACCCTAATGTCAGCCATCAAGTAAAAATGTAAATACACAATAAGTAAACCAGCTAAAACAAATAACTGTAGTATGTAGTAATAAACAGTAGTGAAAAGTAACCAGCAAGGAGGGAACTGAAACCTACAAGCTGGTTAGGTAATGAAACTAAATAGAAAATGGGGGTGATCAAAACAGACCCCAACATCACTCTAATGGTAACAGCCATCTGTTATAACCCATTAGGCACAAATCGTGCATAAAAGAAATCCTCAGTAACAACAGTTTGCTAGATAACGATAGTGAGCAGAACATAGCATAGCACACATAAACTAACAAACAATGAGTAGCCTAGATATTAATGTAGAACATCTAGCATAGGAAAGAAGCATCAACCAACAGATCCTCTCGCTAACCCTCCTGGGCCGCGCTAGCCCTCTTCTTGGCCGAACTTTTGCGCTGGGTCTTCCATGGAGTGATCGAGGGTAGCTTGGGCATGTCAGAAAGATCTGAGATCTGGAGCCATGAAGGTATTTCGGATTCATCTAAGTCAATCAAATCACAGAGAGGAAGAATGTCATCCGGACGTCTGATGTATCTCGTGGACCCTTGAATGATACAGGCAAGGCCAAACGGGAACAGCCACCTGTAGGGGAACCCCTTTGCTCGAAGTGCATCCGTAACGGGTTTTAGCTGTCTCCTTTTGGTGAGGGTAACTGGAGATAGATCCTGGAAGAGAGCGATCTGGGCGCCTTCAAAAGACATATCACGTGTATCTCTCGCCGCTTGCAGAATGAGTTCTCTGTGCTGATAATTAAGAATCCTGCAAATAATGTCTCTGGGCGGATCACCGTCTTTTGGTTTAGGACGGAGTGCTCTGTGTGCCCGCTCCAAGATCAAATCCCCAGCCGTATCATCTGGGAGTAGTGGGCGTAGTATCGCATATGTGGTTTGAAGCACATCTGTGGTGGAGGGCAGTTCCGGAACACCTTTGATCCGCAGGTTGTTTCTCTGGCCTCTATTATCCTGATCCTCTACATACGAGAGCAGGTTATTTAGGTGTATTTGGCAGGAGTGTAATGCAGCTGACGTAGCTTCTCCGTGTTTAATCAGAGACTCCTGGGACTCCTCCAGCTGTTCTACTCTTCCCCCAATATCTCTGATATCTGTTTTAATATCGGAAAGCTCCATCATGACCGGCTGAAGGGCCTTTTCAATAATGCTCTGAAGTGTTTTATGGGAGGTGTGGAGCGGAGGATCAGTTTCCTGTACATCAGCAGGCTCTGAACATTCTATCTCTGAGGATTCTCTGTCATGCGTTAGGGAAGAGAATTTCCCCAATTTTTGGCCCATATGAGGAGGATTGGCCCCTCTATGGAGGAATTTTTGCATATCTTGCTGGTTCTTATGTTGTTTGGTATGGGTTTGCATGTCTGGTTTGCCTATTTTTACCATTATTAAGATTCCAGAGTATGGAAAGAATACAGTTGGACTGCAGCTGAAAAGAAAGGTCAGGGATCTGCGACCACTTCCCCAGTGGTATTAATAGCAGTATCTCATAGTCCTCTAGTATGAAGACCCGAAAAGATTAGGCTTGTAGCCTATAATCCTGAATAAACTGAGAGCAGACTTAAAACTGTTAGAGCTTAGTTGCTCCTGAAAAATTAGGACTTAGGTCCTCTTATAATGGAGAGGTGCAGGGGATGCTATACGGCAAGCGCTGGAGAAATGTTAGTTGATGATTATCCCCCTGGCCCAGGAACTTTCAGCGGAGGGGCTCCCTTAAGAGTGGGGGATAATGGGGCCTGAGTAGCTCACCGCAAGTCTGAAGCTGAGAAGATGGCGCTCCCTTCCCGAGAGACGAGGCCTCAGCCGGGAAGACTCGGGCAGTCTAACCTCAAGGATGCCTCCGATGTCCACGCGAGGTATGTGGAAGCGCCTCCAGGTCCCGACGATCGTGGGTGAGTACTTAGCCAATTGTAGAGGAGCAAATCCTCAATGTCGGTGGTCACCAAGTTCAGTTGCACAATATAGGCTACGAACGTCTGGTAGCTCCCCGAGTCTTCTCCAAAGAGGTGACCAGACAGGCATGATGTAGGGGAGGGACGGGGCCTAGATGTTGTCGGAAGCTCCGGCCACACCCGATTCTGCAAGCAAGCCGGAACTATAGGCCGCGGGCGCCACGCGCGTAGTAGGCCTCAATGGTTTCCCACAAATTCTCCCGGCCTGCGGTCTTCTATGGGAATGGAGGTGTAGTTAACAGTCGGCAAGATGTTATATACTGACTGTTATTCTTGAAATTAGGCTGTGAAAGCTTCAGATGGCAAGCGATTCAGGAATCTTTGCAGGAGCTATCAGAGAACACGTCTGCTCCACTCGGTAGCAAGCCACGCCCCCCTTGTCAGTCATTTCTTGATGATTATTGTAAGGTTTTGAGTGGCATGGGCAGTGTCTAGGGTACACTGACACTTGAGAGCTCTGCACTAGAGATGAGCGAGCAATAAAATGCTCGGGTGCTCGTTATTCGAGTCGAACTTTTCCCGATGCTAGGGTGCTCGTTTCGAATAACAAACCCCATTGAAGTCAATGGGAGACTCGAGCATTTTTTGCAGGGGACCAAGGCTCTGCCTAGGGAAGGCTGGGTGAAAACCTGGAAACCTCAGAAAATGATGGAAACACCACGGAAATGGACAGGAAACAGCAGGAGCAGCATGCATGGATGCCTCTGAGGCTGCCTAATCCCACCATTACCCCAAATTCTCCTAGTGGGGCATGTGTGGTATCGATTCTTCTCAGTTTAAAATCGTATACGTCCCCTATCTTGGGACCATATATTTCATGGATTTTTCGAACACGGAAAAGGAAAAAGAGCTTGCTCTGGCCAGGGGAGTGTCTTTTCTACTGCAGCTAAGGGGACGGGTCCATGCTCTGCCTATCACAGGTCAGGAGGCAATTAAAAGAGGAACAAACAAAAATCAGTATAATATCTAATACGTCCCCTATCCGGGTAAATTGTTTGGAGAAAGGGCCTGTAGGTGGGGGGCAGGCTGGGGGGAAGGAGGTTGAGCTGGAAGAGCCAGAGGAGTGCCCCCTGGACTAGCGTGTGTGGTGGTGACAACACCCGGATGGATTTGGAAAAACTGTAGCATCAACCGGTACGGTATGTATTCTTCTGAGTTTAATACCGTATACGGCACCTATCCGGAAAAATAGTTTGGAGAGAAAGAAAGAGAGGAAAAAGACGTGCAGTATGGAGCAATTACACGGAAACTATTAGATTAGGCAGACTTGGTCTGCTTAATTGCAACCCAGGCAAATGAGAGAAAGAGAGGAAAATGACGTATTTTTTAAAAGTGACGTTCAGTATAGAT